>JAVQJG010178802.1:0-12012 GCA_036024015.1 Craterocephalus amniculus
AAACAAAACATATCTGATATAATGAGTAATATAGTAAACATATAAACTGATAAGTAATGCAATAAACCTATAGAATATAATAACTGTATGAATGGCTTAGCTAAAGTAAGCATAAGTCTGGAGTTAATACAAATAATTGCAACAGTAGGCAAGCTTGGTAGGCTTTAGCGTAGCGATTACTGCAAGTGTAGCGTGGTAAGCGTTCCGTTTTGTTGAAATATTAATTAGTACGAAGCACAGCGTCTATATAGACATGGTTACGACTTGTTTAGCAACGGGTTGACATAACAGAAAATATAAGAGATCATATAAGTCTGATTATTGATTTCCAGCCGAACACGAAAAGAAATAACTGTGGATCGTGGCGGAGGACGGTCCGTGTATAATCCGTCCACGTTATCTTATTTTCTGCTTTAAACAAATGATAAACACTTTAAACATTAAACACAACCAAAACGAGATAATACATCTAATTTACATCTGAGTTTCTGGGATGTACCAGAAAGAGATGATCTGTCAGAACCTGATGAAGCCACCACAGGTCGATCAGGTCCTCTCGGTGTCTCGGTTCTGCTTCTGTTCCTCGCCAAAAAAACACACGCGACACTAAAATCCAGGTTACAATGTGTCCACTTTCACAGAAAACAGATTTTTTGCTTCACGTTTGGGATTTCACAGATTAAAAAGAGCGGATGAAGAGATGTGCTGTTATGAGAAACTATTCGGACATGTTGCTTGCTGTGAGCGGAGCACCGAGAGAAACTGCAACCCATGGCTGCTTGTTACTTTTCTGGCAGATGATCACTTCTAATCGTAGACAAAACATGCATAGATTTTATCGGCTTAAATAAGCATTAGCAATGTAATGGTTTGTGCAGTTTTCCTTCTGGAAAAAGCATCATGGTAACGGTAAGCCCCTCATACTGTGCATGCTTCATGAATGAAGATCAACATGAACCTGTTCATACCGCCCGCCGGTAAAATCTACCAAAAAGACACGAAGAGTCACTGAACTGAATCACTGTGAACACAAATGACTGAATCTGCATGCAGGCTTCTCTACGCCTAACACCCAGCACTGTGGGAGGATTATGAATAAAATAACCTAGTGATATTTTCACGTAGCAAACTGGTTAGCTAGCTGCACTCGAGACTGTGGATATCGCAGTCATTGGCTTTATTTTCTCCAGATAACGGGCGAACATCATTTATCCAGATGGTTGGCGTAGTCAGGAAGAGAAATAACATAATGATAATCATTTGTGCTGCTATTTTAGGGGGGTTGGTGTTAAAAAACAAAGAACTCATCCAAATGTACACTAGTGAATAGACTCTTCTGGGGAATTTGTGACGACACGTGCAAATCCTCAAAATGCACAGGCATGTGAATTGGTAATAATAAGTCTCCCCTAAAGTATATCTCAAACAACATCAGATATCCCACAAGAACCCAATCAAAGAAACAGATTAGATGAGGTCTCCAGACCTCTACTGGACCCCAGCATGAGACGGATGATAAACAGGAGTCATGCAGGGCAGATTTTAATAAAGACATCCACCTCCATCTTTACATAATCATTTCACTCATTTCCAGCTACCTCTGAGGAAATGAGGCTCATTGTTCCTCCTAACACTAACGCTGAATAAAAGGCAAACCGGATAAAAGGCTTCGATCAATGAGCACTGATTGATGCATCAAAGTGTTGCATAGATTTCTGTGTAGAAATAAATAACCGCATGATTGCTTTGCTGCATTTAACACATCACACACTGATGCATTTATATCAACAGACAAAACTCTTCAATATGCATCAGTGTGTTGTCATAAAAAGCGGTGAGAAGATCATAAGACAGAGCATTATCCCTGATAGACATGTTGTTTCAGTGCGTCCGCTGGCTTCTTTGTGGTTGCAGGAAGCGTCCACCGGGACTTCGGCCATGGTGGAGGTAATCCAGACTCTCCAGGGGGAAATATGAGCTAAAAACATGCTGACAAAAATTCTGATTTGACATTTGTTCTTTAAATATGGCTGTTTGCTTCTGCAAACATTTCACTGAAGCATTGAAAGGCCAAAATCAAGGAGCATGACACCTAGAACATCTGGACACCTAAGACACCTAGAACACTTGGACACCTGGAACACCAGGATACCTAGAACACCTGGAACATCAGGACACCTTGAGCACCTAGACACATAGACCACCTATGCAGCTAGAATAGCTGGGTACTTGGACAACTGGAACACTTGGACACCTTGAACATCTGGACAACTGGAATACCTTTAACACCTGGACAACTGGGACACCTGGAATATCTGGAAACATGAGACACCTACAACATTTGGACACCTGGAACAATTGGACACATGGAATTTCTGGACATCTGGAACACCTGGACACCTACAAACACCTGGACAACTGAAACACCTGGAACATAACCGCCTGCAGGCCTGGATCCTGATATGCATCCCTGGCCATGTATTAACATCAGACAGCAGAAATGAGTTCTACTCTGAGTTAAAATGTACCTCTGCATGATAATCTCACAGTGTGTATGTGTGCATATTCATCCCAGGTGATGTGTGTGTTTTACAGCCTGTGTCTGCTTCTGATCCTATGTGATGGGCAAAGTCTTCAGAAAGCGACAACCTTGTTAAAACGAACCGCAGGGGCTCAGAGGGAATAAATAGAAGAAAAGGAGGATTGTGGGGGGTGGAATCAACACTCTGACACATGGTTTGTCTAACAATGTACCGCCTGCTGAGCTTTAAAAGATTCAAATGTCTGATGTTTTCTTTTCTGATTCCTCATTAGGATGTCTTGTGGAAGTTACTATTGTAGAGGGTTTTTGACGTCATTACATTTGGCTCATGTTGGTAATAATATGCACTTTTCCTTCAGACCACTGCTTCCTTTTCTCTGCAGTCCCCTTCAGAACCCATCCTCCTATCTGTTGGGTTCCATGCTAATGTGTATACCACTGAACTGCACTGCAGCTATGCCAATGTAGCAAACCCATGAAAGGTCGTCCGTTTGGATCCTGATGTGGGGGAGTGGAGAGAAAAAAGGATTACTTTAAGGAGAAGAGATCTTATCTTTAATTGAAATGCTGTTCTCCAGTGGGAACGTCCACCCTGGAACCTCATTAGTGGTTTCTAACCAGAGCTTGAAGGGAAAGCAGAGAAGAAGCCCACAAGAAAATATCCTCTATACTTCTTTCCAAGACAAAAACACGTTGCAGTGGCTTGTCTCCATGTTTATAAAGCTCTTTTAACAGCAACCAAGAGACGACATCTTTGAACATTTGGTTTTATCTGCAGGATCCAGAGAAAAACAGCTACCCTTCAAGTGATTCATACACAGCTTGTTGGTACACTTTGTACTTAAACGTTCTCCAAATGTATTTATCTGTGTAAATATCCTGATCAAGAGCCGGCTTAATGACTTGGATGGAAACTTGTAACTTTTATCTTTGTTGCACCTTTGATTAGGAAGTAATTAGAGTGCTGCCGTGCTCCGTCAGAGCCTACACGCTCCCCGTTATGTTCCTGGCATACTGATTCATTTTGCTTTACTCACTACATTCCAGTCTGAAACTTTTATTTTCTTCTACTCAATGTTATTACTGTTGAACCTGCTTCCTACTCAGTCATTCTTAAATTTGGAACAAGCTTATTTCCATCACTGACCTCTGGATTCCTGCCACATCCTGCAAACAGACGTCCAGCTCGATAAAAACGTCCCTTTATTCCACCATAACTAATCGTCCAGGCTGTAATTAGGCTTTAACACACCCAAGTGGAGTAAAGGAAATACAGTCGAAGCTGCTGAAAATTAGATTTTTATTATTGTATGATAGTTAATAATATAAAGTGTGGAATTGTATGTTTTATTAAGCACTAGTGGGCTTCATTATATAGCAGTCTGCCAGGAGAAGAGGCAAAGACTGAGGTGGGTTTGGTCTCATATATAATATGAAGTAATAAATAAAATATCCTGGATATTATCACAAAGAGCATGTACCCATCATATATATTCTCAGCTTATATTAATTTTTTTGTGTATGTCAGTCAGTGTGTGAATATGCTAATCTGACATTTGGGTGCAGTTATGTAATAAAGTGTAAACAACTTGTGTCCACAGTCGGTGTATTTAGTACAGGTGTTGGATATATGCTAGCAGCTAGTATCCAGGAACAGTTGTCAACATTCAATTAAATTATTCATGGGACACATTAACCCTTTAAAACTGCAGTAGGAATGCTCCACCTGTGCACGGTGGAGTCATTTCTTGGAGTTTCCTCCAGAGCTTCATTTTTCTCTGGTTGGTACAGTTCAAGCTGAAAGCTGGTAAACAATATTCTTCAAACATCCACAGAATTAGAGACCACACGTTTGATGATAATGGACAGATCGCACAGATCTGTGGGTATTATTTCCTAATAAAAAAAGTTTTGTGTTCATGTTTCACCAGCCACGTTTCACCAGTTCTTGCTGTGGACGGCTGAGAGAGACCTGGGACGGCTTCTAAAAGAAAGTAAAGGGCAGCCAAGTGTGGCAGTGTGTGGGTCCTGTCACTGTGTGCCTCCGAATGATGGTGGGCCCTGGCTACTTGTCCACAGCTGACTGGTCAGCACGCATGGCTTTCACCCAGGAGGTTGTGGGATCAATCCCCACCCGGGTCTACACTACACTGACAAAAAGAAGCCCAGAAACCCACTACTCGCAAGTGAAAATGTTTTTAAGCTACTTCACAAAGAAAAAAGTCCGAAGTTCCTTTTAACAAGCAAACCCTGAACATTACAGCGCGAGTTGCAGATGAGGACAATGGTCTCAAGTATGACTGAGAGCTTGGAGAGCTGGGCTGTGCTCGTAGGCTACTGGTGCTAGCTAGCGCTAAAGTTACTGCAATCATTGCAATCACTAACATTATGATTTTTTGTTTGTTTTTACTTCTTTTCCATTAGTCACCTGAGTCATCTTGTGTTTTGATGGGGTTTTGTTCAGATGGACGTGACATTTCACACGGCTTCGAGCAAAGCCGTGCAGCTGACCACAGGATAATTAGAAACAGTGCCGTCTGACAATCAGGCCTTTGCTACCGTTGATCCTACTGGGGAGATCGGGACAAAAACCGTCCCAGTTATCCTGTAGTATGTACCAGCCTTAAGATGTTATGGAAGTAAATGAGAAAAAAAACAACTTATTAAAGTGTTAAAATCATGCCATAAAGATAAAAAAAGAAACTACTGTGTGAGTTTTTTTTTTTTTATCATCCTTTATTTGACAAACACACACAATATTTTTATAATTCTTAACACTTTACAAATTATTGCAAGGATCTCTCTTTTAGTTTTTGAGAAACTATTTTTTGGAACACTGAATTTTGTTTGATTTAATCTGCAATACAAAGCAACTAAAGGACACATATGGGTTTTTCATTCCTACTGCGGTGTCATATGATGGAGTATTTTAAGTGGTTTATATCCCTATAAAATGTTCATTGGAAACAAAAGGTTCTGAAGGACTGAAAGTTTTGAGAAAATACAAATTCACACCTTTTTATTACTAAAGTACTTAGAAATGTATACTGAATATTTAACCAATTATCTCCAATTTTTTAAGCTGTTTTATGTACAGAATGCAGGTTGTGTCAGTACGCTATGGACTCTAAGTTCCACACATCTCTTTCACCTGCTTCACCGAGTATACCATCTGAAGCACTGATTGTTGAATGTGTTTAAAGAAAGGGAACTAAGCTAAGACTTACAATTGTCTGTAAATTTATTCCTACACTTCCATTAAAAAAGGGAAAAAAAACAGCTGTCACTGAAATGAGCTGAAACTGACAAAAATAATCATATATAACATTTTTATGAAAACCATGACATTGCTTTTGAATTGTGGTTCAATGGAAATATTTTTAAAAACAAGTGAAAAATATGAGAAATTAATACACGTTACATCACTCATAAGGAATATTTTGTTGAACAATCCTTTGAGGCAATCACTGCATTCGTTGTTTGTGTGTTATTATTTTTCCCAAAAACTAAGCATCGGATCTTTGGCTTTTCATCATCTTAACATCAGCTCCTCAAACCTGGCTCTACACAGCCAGACACAATCTCCTTGCCGGACCAGAGTAAAGAACTGGTTCACGTAGCTCGCGTCAGGGTGCATCGCGCACACACGCGCATCCAGGAAGTAAACATGCTAACAGTTTGGGCTCTAAAAATTTTTATTTTGGAGGAGTTTGGCAGTGAACACATGTACCTGTTACAAAGTACAGCAACACGTGTTAGAAAGTAACACAGCTTTATTCCTGATAGAGACAATTTAAAGTATTTTACATAAAACATTGAAAACATCTGAGGTAGGCAAAGCATTTAGAAGTAATAAAAGGCAGCAACAAACAGCTATTATCACAATAAAATTATTTTAAAAAAAGGTACAAAAGGTAGAAGGTTCAGCAACACATACAGGTATGTGCTGTTAGCTGGAGTGCTTGTAGTGTTTATGTAAAGCTCTGAATTGTCTTACATGAAATGTGACAGTAATAAACCGGCCTTGCCTCATCTTATTTATCATTTATATGTTGGCAGCTCTTAAGGAAATGTAAATTAAATGCAGAGAAGTTTCATTCTTACATACAATAAATTGATTGACAAATGCATTGAAACATTTACTTATTCATCCAGGGGTTCTGCATAAAATTTATGTTGATTCTAACCCTGAGACAGCTGGACATCCTCCATGTTTGACCTCTCAGAAGCTGACTCTTTTCAGGAACAATGTTGCTGCTTCCCTTTCTGTCGGTCTGCTTGAGACAAAACACAGATTCTGTATTAAAGAGGGAGCGGGTTGGGGCAGATGATCTGAACAACACTTCTCATCCCCAAAGGCAAATTTCATGAGTGTAAGCCACAAATCAGATATGACAAAATATATGTCAAGAGACACAGGGGGACAAAGTGGCGAATAAAATGTCGAACCATTCTGTTAACCCAAGTGGAAGCTCTATCTCTAACCGCGAGATCCCAGAGAGCCCTTGGCTGCTGAGAAAGTAATTCAGGAGGAAATCAAAAATGGTTTCGCTCCACTTGTCTCATGGACAGTCTCGCTAATAGCCAGCCTGACATTGGCTTTCAGTTGCCTTTTCTCCACCCTACTGTGACAGAGGCATAATATCTTTCCCTACACTTGAATGTGATCTATCCCGTAACACACACAAGCAGAACTACTCTCTTCATCTTCTCTGCCTCTCTTTCTCATGCTTCACTAAGATGTTAAAGTATTTGAAGTAACACCCGGCATCATTTGCAGTGGTCAAGTAAGTAATTAAGGGAGCATATTTCTCTGTGCACATGAAGAACAGCTACATCACCTTGAAAGTGGAGCTTTTGACAACAATGCCACTAATCTCAGTGCTCTGATCAAAAGCTCCCTCGTGAGAGGGCTAGCTGGGAGTACTGGAGTGTTTATTCAGCCCAGTAATGCGCCGAGCTAATTAGCTGAAGCATTTAAGAGGAAAGTCATCGTTGGAAAGTCTCGTCATCGCTCTCATCTCTTCCTCTGCAGTTAAATGGAGTGTTATCTTTCATGTGGAGGCTGGAGATAAAACAGGAGGTGAGGAGGTGGGCTTGACGGCTAGTCTTCAGGATTAAGATGGTCATGTGTGAAATGGTCTGTATTTTTAAGGAGACCCCCACCTACAGCCAGATTGAAAGGCCCTCAGTAATAGATCCAAGTCCAGTTTACAGCCACTGTAGACGCTTTCTTTTCCTCTTTTCTCCTTCTACATTTCATTCACTTTCTTCCCCCGTCCTACTATAAACAACCCTTCTGTCCCCGGACCATGCCGGTTTTTGCTCTGATGGTAGGCATCTGTGCCCAAACAATTACAATGAAGAGTCCAGCAGCCACATTAAAAAGCATATTCAGCGTTCCAGGTCTGGTGGAGCTGGACGCGAGCCGATAGTCAGGCCAAGGAGACGGTCTGAGCAAGATGAAGATTTTCTGATGATCCACGCATGATGCGGACAGCCAAGGGATGGAGCTGAATTGTAGCCATGTAACTGAAAAGGTATGAAGTGCTGCTGTTATAGACTCTCAGCCTGGCACACCCAACTCAGGGGAAAGATGTTGTGCGGGATCATTAAACTTAGCAGCTGCTGCTTATCTGGCTGGAGTGGAGGCCAAAGAGGAGAGACTGGAGGAGAGGAATATTATGAACAGAGTGCCTAAGAAGATTTTTAATATGTGAATGTGAGTGACATTTCAGACTAAACCTCCTTCTTTTGCTTTTAAACTAAAGACTCGTGGAACAAGGACAATATTTATTTTCCTCACTTAGAGAATTCCAGCTCATGCATCAATGTCTGGTTTGTAAGCCTATAAATGTTTTTAATTTATTCCGCCTCTACGCTCCACACATCTGTCACTCCCCGTCAACTTATTCTGAATGGTATCCACTTTATTAGATAAGTCCAAGTGACTTCATTTCTCAGTGGAGAATTGGGCTTTTATTGAAGAAAGTTGACGGCAGTTATGAGTCAGTGTGCTGTATGAAATCAATGACAGCAAGCGATTATAGTCAAACCATCACTGTCATGGGGTGAGAGGCACCCATTAAGCATCATATTCTTGGAATATGATGCTCAATCTTAGAAACATACAGCAGTCACAAATCTGCAGAAGAATGTGTTGTGCAGATTTGTTAAAGAATGGATCAATGCAGCGATTGTCAACCGGTTTGAGCCACAACCATAGATTGTAAAATGAATGGACAAACCTTAAAACCAGGTGACCCGCAGGTTTCTGATCAGCTGAGAAGAAGCACAGGTGCAGGTTCCCACTGTCGCTTTATTGGTTCTGTCACAAGTCTCGTGACTCCTGGATACCCCAAAAATGACTTACGAGGAGGTGCTGAGAGGGCAGCTGTGAGCGTGGGGAGGGATGATTGACACCCATCAAACTCTGAGCTACAAGCTAACAAAGCGAACCCCAAGCTAACGGGTGCTAACCATCTAACAGAGGAAGGCGGGCTAAAAAAAGGCACTGTTAGCCAGGCAAAGAACCGCAGATGTGCTACGTTTGGCCACGTTTTCCCGGATATCTGGTTTCTGTCAATCAAAAGGCCAAGCCCCTTAATTATGAAGAATTTTAGGATTAAATAACATCATAATTTCTTTTTCTCCCCGACAGTTGTCATGAAGGTAAACCTTGCCTTTTATAACCAATATGGTTTTTGAACTAGGCTGTAGGCAAATTTTTACTCTTTTTGGTCTTTTTAACATGGGAGTCAATGGGGAATTGTTCTGTTTTGCAGCAGCACCAAGTGGAGAAGAGCGAAACTGCAATTTTTGCCACTTGAGCATACTTTAGGCTTCACGTTTCCTAACCGGAGGATGTTGCTTGGTCACAACCCCCAACATCAAATAAACTGGTATTTGCGATTTGCTCTGGTCACAATCAGACACTACGTATATTACATAACTGTTTCGTTGTTTTCTTGGCGGTTCGCATGGAACACTATGGTGCATCAGGAATGTGGACCACAATGTCACATGATGACTGAGTTATAAAATGGGTTTTGGTGGATCCAGTTCCTGAAATTAATGCACAGACAGGCTACCTGAAGGTCGATACAATACACATGTACACGTGACAAAGACTTGTGTTCATCTTCACATCCTTTACATCTAAATTAGTATTATTTGAATAATCTCTCCTAAATATATTTAGGAATATAATTTATAAATTACCCTATATAGTTCAACTCTCTGCTTCCTTTGATTTATTGAAAACCATTATCTGCTTTCCAATGTGAAAATATATGCAACAAAAACTTTCCGTTAGCTATGAGGGCTAAAATAAAGACCCCAAGAATACAATTGCTGTAATTAAGATAACATGTACAAATAATTTTATTATGATTTTAGGTTATATGACCCAGGTGCAGTCATTGTCCAGAGGTGCTGCAGTCAGCTTCCCTTATTTTGAGCCTACTCCGCCCTGTCTTGTGTTTACTAAACCATACATGGACTGGATTTTTTTTTTTACAACATTTTTTTATCTTTTAAGGGGGTTTGGGACCATATGTTTAAATTCTTCTTCGTTACTTTAGCTAGATAGGCTAGCGGCTAGCTGAGCGTCTTCTTTTGCTTATTGGAGTTTGTTGATCAACTAACTTACTCCTTACCGCCAACATGTGGTGGGAAGCTACACTGCAGCTGAACTCTATGGAAAACTGATATCTTTTGTGTCCAGTTGACAAGTTGCACTGTCCCACTGCCCACAGCTGCAAAACTGAAAGTTTTTTCACACCCCTCCAGGTGGCGTTCGAGGCTCATTGGCTCATGTGCCTTGCTTCATGGTTGAGATTTACTGCTCCAGTGGATGTGTCGCCTACAAATCAGTTCTATGAAAGAAGTGTGGAAGTTTGAAATGATAATGTCGCCATTTAGATAAAAAAGGGAGCATAAATAAGTCTTTATGCTCTGCCTATGGGCACCAACTGGCCAGGAATTTCAATCTTGACATCTTGTGGCTTAACAAATCTCATGAGAAGAAGCCCTTACAGGACATAGCAGCTTCAAAGAAATAGCCAAAACATATGATAATGTTCCACAAAAACAAACAAATCATCGGACTGTGATTATTTATCACGTTGCCTGTGATGAATTCTGATCACAAGCCAACATGGACCAACACAGACTCCCGAATGTCTCTGATATCCATTAAAAGTGATTTTCTACATGAATGACATTGTAAAAAGTGATTTTTTTTAAATCAGTTTGACTTGTTTCATTCAGTTGATGAATCCACTGACGGATTTTATCTTGATGAATTGGGGTCTGCTCTATCCTTGTAGCTGCTTCTGTGTTATGGTCATGGAGTAAAAAGTAAAAAAAAGGTTTGTCTGATGGCTGCGAATTACTCAGTTGATAGAGGATGGAAAAAGTGTACAGAGCCCTGAAGAACCCTGTGGGATAGATAGACCAGTGAACGAGGAGTGGTTATTGGATGAAGTGTTTTCTATTGGAAAGACAGGACCAGAAAAGAGCAGAGCTGGTGATGTTAAATGATTCCAGGTGGTTGAGAAGAATGGTGTTATCATGGTGGCAAAATGCTGCAGTGAGATGAGGAGGTTGTTTCAGTGCTGTGATGGGAATGGAAGCCAGGCTGGAAGATGCTGATGAGGTGAGACTTGAGCTGGGTGGCACGCTCCAGGATCTCCTGGGTGGAAATGGGCCTAAAGAGTCATGATCTGTGGCTTTTTTGGTTAGGGTCAGTTTCTGCTGTTGCCTCATTTCTGTTTCCTGTTTTATTTATTAGCATTTTCTCCTTGTCGATGTTGTTTGCTTAACTTCCTGTTCATCAGCACATTTGGGTTCATATTCTTCAGTGCTCCATGTTAGTTCAGCTCTGTATAAAACCCTTTGTTTTGATCACCTGCCAGATCTTCATCATGTTATGCCAATATCTTTCTTCAGAAACATTTTAGACGAGAAAAACAACTTAACAAGTTCTATCATGTTTCACTGATTGTGTTCATATTGTTTTTCAAGTTTCTTGATTGAAATGGTGAATTTTTGAAAAAGTTAAACAAGCTGATTTGGAAGCCGTTTAGCTGGAGTGACTCTCCTTGTCCTCTGGAAACTTTCCACGTCTGTTATGATGAGTAACCATGCCAAGGGAAGAGCTGTTTACAAGTGGGATCAACAGCTTGAGCTCTCCAAAACCCGACTAATGAACAAAACAGCACACCAAATCTCAGAGAGGACGGAGGGCAAGATGAAGGCTAAGAGAAAGCAAAGGAAGTTTAACTCGTGTTCTTCCCTCCGTTGTTGGGTGGAAGTGAGGTCAGTGGCAGACAAAATGGATGTACTTGTAAACAACAGATGGTGCAATCCTGGACATGAACGAGAGGAACTGCACTGAAGCTACCAAACCTAGTTCTGATTTCATGCCCATGTTCTTTACCCAGAGAGTTTTAGCTCAGTCTTTTTGA
>JAVQJG010178810.1:0-18493 GCA_036024015.1 Craterocephalus amniculus
CATACTGGGTCAAGAGGTCACTGATGTATTTTGGTCCTAAACATTCAGAGCTTTATAGACCAGCAACAGAACTTTAAAGTACCTGCTGATGGACAGGCAGCCAGTGGAAAGACCTCAGAGCTGAGCTGATGTGATCCACTTTCCTGGTCCTGGTGACCAAGCAGAGTTCTAAATAAGCGGCAGTTGTCTGATTCTTTTTTTATTAGACCTGTACAGAGGCTGTTACATATCAATTCTGACTCAACACTGAGTCTTTGAACAAATTTTTTTGGCTACATGAGGTTTGCTTAAGGAATGCTGACAATGACAACCAACTGGTCTTTCAATTTTTCTTCTCAAAGTTTTTGAGGAAGCGTCGTCCCTTGTAGATGAAGCAACACCTACATTGTAAGCCATACCTGAAAAGCAGCACAAACCACACTAGAAAACTTTTTTAGGCTCAGGAAAGTCCTGCAGTGCTCTCCATTTTCTACTTGTTTAAAAGTATTGTGTTTAGTTGGGAAAACTGCAACAGAAAAAGCAGTGTAGCTTGCACTGCTAACCTCTGGGGACGCTGTGCAGCCGAGTCTTTTGGCTTCAAACCAGTCAATGAAAATGTCTGATTCATATTTCTGTTCTGAGGCTTTTCAAAGGACTGCTTCAGAGCTGCTTTCCCGTTGAATAGAAACCTAGCCGGCGGTCTCAGTGTCCAATTTCTGCTGAGCTTCTGCACAGCTTGTAGTGCTCAGTTTAAGACAAAACTACCCTCCCTGTGCAGGAACTACAGTTTACATACTGTACAACATTAAATTATATCTCAACTGCAATAAATTAATGTTGCAGCAAAACAGAAAAGATTATTACATAAAAGCACCAGTACATCTAAGATGTCTTAAAAAATCCCTCATGAATAAAAACTTAATAAGCAGAATTTAATACTGTTCTACAAGTTACATAATTGTGAGATGTAATGCAAGGCATAAAACTAAAAGTTAAGATGTGTAATCCTACAAATCTCTACCTTCATGGCATAAAAACTACCAATAGTTTCTAACAGATGCATAGCAAGTCATTCATTTTCTCCCTTCCTATTTGATGCTTGTCTCGACTATTCTTTATGAAGTCCATGTGGAGTCTTTTCTGATTCAGAAATTAAGCAGCATTTTCATGATTTTGTTATAGATATAATTTCTGTGATAAAGCAGAAACAAATTCTAAAATGTTTTGAAAGTTCAGAAGCTTCCGAAGAGAGAAAAATAAGAAACACCTTCAACTCTGACCCTCTATTCCTTTGTTACATCCTCACACTTAACTAGAGCCGGTAAATGTTCGTTCTTCTAACCTGTTACAGATCTATGTCAGCCTGCTTGCTGAATGCATGTCAGCTTGGTGGCATTTGTGAGTATATGCATATATGTTTGTGTGTGCGTGGGTCTCTGAGCATGTGTGTGTTTACTCAGAATAAAACCCTCAAGCACGACAGCAGCAGGATCCCAAACCCTTGACTAAACCGTGGGCTTCTAATCCTCTCTGATGACACATAATTTTCACTCTGTGGTTTCTCAGGCCCCCGCTAATGCTCACGAGCACACATACACACACACACACACACACACACAGCGCAAGCAAGTTGCCAAGGCAACTCATAAGCGCTTGGGATGAATGAAGGGAAGAGGAGGATGAGATCACTGGTATCTTGTTTCGTTGTTGCGATACAGAAGCCGACTTCCCCTCTCATGATGTCTTTCCTGCTGCGAGGACCCGTCCAGAAGCACACGTCCACTCTACGTGTCTCACCCCAAACTCGCTACGGGCCACGTTGCTTGTGCCACCTTCCAGAAAACTTAATGTGATTTTGATGTTCTACCTTAAAATGCTCAAACTTCAAATGGGCCACACTTCTGATTATTATTATTTTCGCTCTGGTGCAAATGGTCATATTGCTGAATTTGAGTCAGATTATGTTGCAGTGTTATCAAGCTACTTTTCATTTGTCCTGATTTAGTGGTTGTATGGGGTATCATGATATTTTTCCTCATGCATACTAGTACAAAGAATTTGACAACCTTGACTCGTATGTAAACTGTGCCAAATCCAAGACGATGCAAAGTCTGAACGTAACTATGAATGGGTAAAGCTTGCTTTTAACTGGTTGCTCGTTTCCGGCACTTTACGATGGAAAACCTACCGATGTATCATTGTAAAAAAGGAAGACCTGATCACAGGTCAAGATAAAAACCTTTAGGGCCAGTTTGAGAAGCAACTGGGCCAAATTCTTATTGCGTTGATCGTTTGAACACATCTAAAATCTTGTTGACTTTATTATAAAGGCTTAAAGTTGTGATTATTCATCGGGCATTAGCCCACCGATAATCAACACCACTTATGCTAATTAACAGAACACCTGGAGGTTAAGCTAAAAGTTCATTTGTTCATGTGTCAAGTTTAGGTGATTTGTTTTAAAACCTACATTTTTCTATTGGAAGGTGTTCAGTTAATGTTAGTGACGGGTATAATGTTTACAAGTCCCAAGTGAAACAATTTACATGCACCACTGTATTAGATAAGATCTTTTGGTTTAGTCCATGTAATTTGGCAATTAGCATATCAATGACTTGTTATAGTACAGTTGTGGAAGCTGTACGCTATTCTGTGACAATGCCTCTTAAAAGGAAAACCATGTTAGCTGGAATACTAGCATGCATTTATAGATTAGAGAACATAGCCTGTGCATCTTTTGCCTTTACATACTCCGTAAGAGAAATTCCTTCCTTCTCCCAGGGCTAGGACAGAAGTTTTTGTTTTAATCCATTATCCATTATCTACTGGCCTGATATTTGAAGTGGGGATGATTAATTTGACAAAGCAGGAAGTGGAAGTTTTCATCTGGTATTTACCCAAAGTACAAAATGTTCAATAGCCAAAGTTGAATAGCCAGCTTTAAGTACCGGGTAGAAGCAAGAATTTCCAAGTACTGGGAACAATTACCTTTAGAGGATAAGTATGCGGTGATGAGTTCGTGAAACAACACTGTTCGCTAGGTTATCTGGATAGCAAGCAAATAAATTCAATTCCTCTACAGTTACCTTCTCAAGCTCAACTTGGAAGAAGATACTATAAATAATAATAAAAAAAATTCTATTATGACTTCTTTTATTTAAGGTTGCAGTTACTGTTTTGCCAAGACTAAACAAGTTCATGAAACTAGCTGCCTGTTACTGTGCCTGTAGGTGATCTGAACATATACAGACACACCACACACTGTTTGCTTTTATTTATTCCTGGCCATGTTTCTAAATCTATAAATCAGGTCAATTTTCTGACACTGTTTCAAAAAAACAATTACATTTGTATGACGGTTGTTTGTTTTTTTTAAGTCTGCAAATTAATCGAACTTTAGAAGTGCCTTAAAAATACAAATTTCTAAGTTGTTTCTTTTCCTGTATCATTCAAAATTTAAAAGCATTCGTACTAATTTCCAAACCGGTGATAATTATATAGTCATCCAAGTGGTTAAAATATACACTTTCTTCTTCTGGATATGTAAAACTGGAACCAGATTACACAAATTCTGTATTTTGAGTCATATTGGGATGTGAAAGTCCGATCAGATATTACTTTCTATCAGAAACGTTTTGCTTTAGCAGTCAAAACAGACACAAAGGTGGAGCTGATGCATATTCATATCAAAGCGAGAATTTCCACTCAACTTGACCTGGACGAAGTGTAACTATATAAACAGAAATAAAAACACGGCTGCGTCAGTAACACTGGGACTTGGCTCTGGAAATCCAGGGCTCCTTCGTCACTCCGCTCCTCAGTAAATGTTTGCCTTTTTTCTCAAAGCAGAAGTAGGCGGATATTGGTCTTGCTATCTCAATCGAGAAAAAGCTTTTTCTTTCTCCAGATGGAGGAGGAGGAAGGAGGAGGAGGGTTAGTCGTGACCTTCTGACACCCTGACTCAGGGACATGTGGGCATGGGAGCGACACATTTCCTCGCCTAGTCCTCACACACTATTCATCTCCCTTCGCTTTGTGCGAGTCTCCACATCGATTCCCTGTCAGGTGGGTGCGGCAGGGGAAAATCCACCCCCACACGCGAGCGCAAACACACGCACTTTTACTTTTCAGTCAAAAGAAATCCCCCCCCCCCGTACATCCTCTGCTTCCTCCACCGGCATGCACGTGCTTGTCCCTCGTCCGGAAAAACTGGACTTCATCCAGTCAAAACAAACATAAAACAGCTCATCAATCACACTCAACTTTTATGGCCAGGAAGTGGCACTACCTGTTTTTTGATAGTTAGTTGTTGAGCGCAGGAGCAAGCCGGCTCTTGTAGGTTAGTTCCTGAATTCAGCGTCAGTTGCCACTCTTCCTTTTGTTCAGGAGCCAATTTTTTTTTCTTTTCCCTCCATTTTTTTTTAACACAGCAACTTCAAAGACATAGGATAAGTAAAGCAAAAAGCCCATGCTTGTCTTACACCCACTCGCACACACACGCACACACATCATTCAATACCCTTTTTTTTGCTCCATTCCAGGTAAACAGTGGGAATTCAGAAGTTAATGCAGTGAAACATGAAAGCATTTGTAAAAAAGGGAGCAATTACATCGTGAATGGCCAAACTTATCTATTTATTTACAGTCATGTGAAAAAGAAGTTTTTACGTATCACTTATCAAGGGAAAAATATCTTCGATTGAGTGTGCTTTTACTCTGCTGTAGCTGCAGTTATGTTTGCCGTATTTGTCACCATCCAAGCAAATTCGGATGTCTACACAATGCCCATGCTTCAGGTGCACTGGACTCACTGCGGTTTTTTTCCTCTTAAACAATAAGTTAAACAGTAACTGAGAAAACGGCACTTCGACAAATAAAAGAAGTCCTACAGGAAGTACAGCGGGCAAACACAAACTCTTTCCAAAGCTATAAAAACACCAAAAACTGCTTCAAAATGGAAATGATGCCTGCAAAAATGAGCATTTTACTGTTTGTGTTTATAAGCATGCCATTAATGAAGTGTATTGTTTATGATAAGTTTTCCAAATCTGGAGGTGCACAACTGGCTAAAAACAACAATAAAGACCCCTGACCTATTTTGACATCCATGTTGGTCCATTTCGCAACAGTGAACCAAAAGGTCTCTGGGGCAAATAAATCTGTTGAATCTTTCTGGTAAGAAACTGACAACATGTGTCGTAGTTTTTCTTTTCTTGCCAACATGCTCAGTTTGGAAGTTTGCATCAATCATTTTCAGCTAATTCATGTTTTCAGAAACGAAGACGAAACATCACATTTTTGTACCCATCAGTTAGAACTGGATGCTGGACAGACACCTATTGTTGTAGATGTAGCCCAATGTGCATCCAAACATTTAGCATAGTGGTTACCACTGTGACTGTAACCTGTCCAGTCCGCATACAATATATAAACAGCATGCAGTTTTGTTTAAAGCAACACTAAACAATTTCCCAACCTTAAAGTTCTGAGGTTCTGATTCTGAGGTTCATCTTGAAGCCATATTGACATTCATTATGCACATCACTGGAGCTGCTAAACCACATTTCACAACTTTGTGTTCTAGCCTGTAGCATCCCACCAGCAAGCGGCTATAAAAGGCACACCGGCCGTTTTGAACCGACCCAGCAAAGAACCTAAAGAGGACATATAGTAAGGAAGTAAGGAAGCCTTTTGTCCCTCCTCACATGCTTGCTCTGATGCAGCGAGTGGAGCAGTAAACTGGAATGTTCCTAATGGCTGCACAGACCATGGCCATCAACTGAGCTACTTTTAATCTGACTATCAGAGACTATACTGTCATGAAACTGACTGTTGCCTTAGAAACATGCAAAGGTTGAAGTATGAGAGCAGTTGCATTTGGAATGGATTAACCTATGTACATCAGGAGCATAAATTATTCAACAAAAAAATCGATAAGGAAAACAAATTATGACGTCTAAAATATGATCATGTGAAACAGAAAACTGAAATATTTTCTCTGCTGTCGTCCTCATTTAGTGTTGGAGTAATTTTATGCAAACGGACTAATTTAACTTTTTTAAGATCCACAAGTCGTCACTGAACAGAATTATTTCCAGTAACGTCCTGAACGCTAAGTTCTACGAGTCAAACCTTTAGACCAACACTGACGTATGACCACAACTTCAGGACATCACAATAATACATTTCTGGACTCGTCTTGTCAGATATCTGCTTGCTGTTAAGTTTGAGGGTGGTCTTTCCAGCTCAAGTCATGGTCAACATTTCTTCTTTCTCATCGCTTCCTGGGCGGCAGGACAGAGCTATGTACCAAACTAGAAGTGTTTCTATCGGACATGGAAGGAATTTCATCACCTGGACATTTAACAAGAGGAACAGTGTTAATAACCCTGAAATTGACACATTATCACCGTCTTTTATTTCTTTTATGTGTCTATGTCTGTGTGTGTCTGTGTGTGTTAGTGCTTGGTAATGTTTTGAGTTCAGCAACCCCACCACCCCCACATTAGAAGCGCCATGTGGAGTGTGTCGCGAACAGGAAGAAAGGGGGGCTGCGCTCAGCTCACACGATGGCATGTGAGAACAGTTTCCCTTTCAGAAGAGAAAAAAGACCTAAAATACACACACACACTGACACACACACACACTAACAACAACAACATTTATTCAGGAAGCGCTGTCTGCCCACTCAGGAAATTCCTGAGGACAAGAGCTGCTTCCAGGGGCAGGAAATTTCCCCTTAGAAAAAAAGCGTGTGTGTGTTGAGTCTTTCTATTTCTTTGAACCCCCGCTCCCCCCACTGTAAAAGGGTAACAAACCATAAAAATGACAGAGAGAGACCCCAAAGGAAGCTTGAGGAGGAGGGGGTTGCAGTCATATACGCTAACACACACATACAGTAAAACACCTACATTACCTCTGGCAAGCTTCTCACAAAGACACAAGATTCACTCGCACTCATCCACCCACTCATACAAGCATGCATAGTGCAAACCCAGCTGTGAGCGTGCACACAAACACACATGAAACTGGCCGCTCTTGTTTCCATGGACATAGATTTTTTTTTAATCACCCTGGAAGATACGTCTTCTGTGGCAGCCGCTGCTTTGGCGTCCCTCTGATGTAGACCCTGAAATAAATTTGCCTTATTCTCCACTGACTAACCCCTCGCTTGGCAGCAAGTGGGCCAGCACTGCCACGGTTCCGGGTGAATTAAAACCCAACAAATCCAGCGCATCAGAGTCTGCGCGCCTTCATAGTGTCTGTGTGTGTAGGCTTGCTGGAGTGGACTTGGCCTTCCATTGAAGAAAAAAAAATGAAATGTATGGCTGACAATGGCCCCGAGGCAACTGTTTCAGTTGGCACGTCTGCCTTCAAGGAGACTGCAACAGCACAATTCCTTGGAAGACATTTTTTCAACCCACAGAAAAATTCATGCTTCTGATTCTGAGTCCTCTCTTGAGTCAAAGCTCATATCTTACAGGTGTCTGAATAATGATGCAACAGACGTTGCTTTGCAAAGTCAGACGATTCATCTCTTCTATTAAATGTCCCTGATCGACAATCAGAACATTTAAAATTCTTTACTCCTACAAAAATGCAGGGAAATTAAACACAAGACGGTTTAAAATTGACGGCAAACTAAAGGCATGACAGTCTTGTAACACAACATCATGAATTATGATGGCAGCGTTTTTAACGCGGGAATCGGCTCAGTCTTTCAAAGAGTCTAAAGTGAAAATGAAATTCAACACATATATCACACTGAGAAGGAACATCTGTTGGACTTGAGTTGTTTCAATATAAAAAAGTCTAAAAGAACTCACTGAACATGAGAGGACTTCAGCGAGAGAGTTTTAGCAAGTGCATCACTTATTGACTTGGCCACATTTACATTACAGTGGGTAAACGCTTAAAAGAAAACCCGACTTTTTTTTACATGCCTAGATGAAAGTTTGAGATCATTCATAACAGGCTCATATATGCCTCCTTTACCAATGGAAAAGGTTATGTTTAGGTCCAACGCTGGACCTAAAGGGGCAATGCTTTATGGAGAGCAGTCTCTGGGTGGATGCTGTGAAGGGGCTTTTCAGTATGGGTGGATCAATGAAAGGGTACGTAGCCCATGAAACCTAATATAAAACTTTCTAAAAGCAGACTTTTAGAAACATGATGGTTACATGATTGAAGAAAGAGCACATGGGCGTAGAGCAGAACAGATGCAGAGTAAAACCAAAAGAGATGAACAATTAGTTGCTGTTTATAAACTATATAAAATGACAAAAGCAACTCCAGTTATAAAAGAAAAGCAGAAACTCTGAGGCAAGGCTTTGTCATTTATGTGAACACAGTCTATTATTATTTTTTAAGGTTGTAATATGTTTCCGGACTTAGATGTAAAAAGTGTGGACTAAATCTGAGACTGGAACTGGTTGAGGTTATTAGTTATTTAATATTCTAAGTAACACTTGACCTAATTGAGTTTCAGGAAACGTTTGCATCAAAAATGAAAGTGTGCATCAAACTGAGACAATGTTGTTCCTCTTACAACTTTTCTAATTATATCAATCCACGTGGCACTCCAGTTTAAATCATGTAGTTTCTTCATCAAATTATGCATTATATGGAGACTAAACAAAAAGATTTTACTAAATTATTTAATTTCATACTTGATTGAATTGATCAATTTAGTTATGAATTATGTTATGCATATATTATCAGTTATCTTTTTATTATATATTATATATTAGTTCTTTCAAGTAGCCTACTTATCTTTGAGATTGAAAATTATTATATATAGAGAGAGAATTTTATTCTTCTTCTGACAAGAGAATACCATGTATACCGAGTGTTCTGGCTCTGGTGTTTCGGAGATGCCTGTCTGAAAGGGTTAAAAACTGAGCCTGGTAGCATTCTTTAGTGTGAGGAGCAGGCTGCAACTCTCCCCGATCTAATCCACTTCCTCCCCAGGAAATGGAGAAGGCGGATTTCTGCCCACACTGCAATTTCCTCCCTCATTCTTTTTCTTTCTGTCTTTTTTCACCCCTCTCCTCCTCCTCCACTCCCCCCTGTCCTCCTCCTCTTCTTTCTCTTCTCTTTCCCTCCACCTCCCGCTTGCCTAGGACACATCTCCCTCCCGGTGTGTGGGTTAACAGACAGCTTGTTTTCCAATGTGTGTGTGTGTGTGTTTTTGACAGCGAGGATGAGAGGGGACGAGCTGGGATGTTTTTGGATCTGTGCGAGTTGCGACAGCGACGAGTCCTGTGTGAAAGTCGACGGAGCAGTCAGGAACCAAACACTGAGGAGGAAAACTAAACCTCTTCCTGACTGGTAGGTGTGTGAGGAACTGTGTTTTACATCTCGTTAAAAGACAGAAGGACTTCCACGCGTCTGCGGATGTGAACTGACCCATCGGTTTACCCGACAGGAAATTCGACGCGGACCTGTTGGGCCTTCTTCCTTTTTCTGCAACAATGCAAAAGAGGAAGTGCGCTGAGGGAGTTTCCTGTTCAGCTCATCCAGCTTCAGCCAGAGCAGCCGCTCAGACCGGCGCCCCCACAACAAGCCCTGAACTTCACACTTCACCAGGAAAAAAAAAAAGCTGGTTAAACATTGATGAGTGTGCGGGTGAAACATCTCCGGTTTACTCTTTGAACGGTGAGTCTATCTTTTGGCCCGGCTCCAGCCCCGCCCCCTTTTTTATTGGGTAAGAGATGGACGGGCACATCCGAGCTGAAATCTGAAAACAACTAGGACTGCTTTTCCTCCACAGCTCAAGCAGCCCGTTTCACCTTCTTTTCATTGGTTAACTCTGAAAATAGGAGCAATGAATGCACTCGCTTTTCATTGGCCGGAAGACCGAGCAGCCAATTTAGACACACACACACACGCACACACAATCAGTGCTTCCAAAGAAGTGCATCACACTGAATCCACTTCCTTCCTTTAAAAACATCTGCATATTTCTTTTCAAGATAATCTTAAATCTGCACCGGTTAGCTTTTAGCTTGAAGACACAGATAAAGAACAAAGCTCTGAGACTCTGAGCTCTGTGACAAAAAAGCTGAAGTTCATTGCAGCTTTTCTTTGTTCAGACAAAAGAAGTGTGTCTGCATCATTTGCACACACCGATAAACAGCAGTGTTGCATCTAGCAGGTGGAGTTTCCACAAATATGCTGGACGATGCATGGAGAGACTTGCTCTAATCCCCAGTGGGCGCCTTTAAAGGTGCAATATCTAACCACTGGTTGTCACACCAGGCTACCTCCAGCACAAACTGAGCCAGAAATAAAAAGAAACACTTAACTTGAAGCACAATGAATAACTCATAAGTCTGTATACCGTATCAACAACCGATCTATATGGACTCAGATTGTGATGCATTATTCAGCGGCGAGAGCTTGGAAAGTAGTTTGACATGGAAAACTCGTTTCAAAAGTTTCTCAGCTGCCACAAGACAAGTTATGCCTGTTTCAGCAATTACCCTCCGCTTACTGGAGGTGCACCAGAGACATTATTAAGACAAAGAGCTGCAACTTAAAAATGGCTGCTGTATTACACATCTTGAAAGAACAATATTGAAATGGCAAAAAAAAGGCTGACATTATTATGGGTCTGCAAAAACTTTTTTCCTTCCTGTACATGCTGTGTTGAGGTGACTGCTGAAACATCACATATATTTGTCTCCCTGTTCCTCAGAGAAAGATAAAGACTTTATCATAGATGCGGCAGGTAATACTTCTCTCTCCAAGGACCATTTGTTAATTGAGTTTGGTTTTATTGGTCATAATTGTAACTTTCAAATATTTCCAGCAGTTTCTATGAACTCTGACTGACGCAGCCGTTTTCAACGGAACTGCAAACAATCACAAGTTCAGACTTAGTTTTATTCGGTTTCACAACCTCACTAGATTTTTCTGCTCATTCAACCTGCAGGCGATTATGACCTCGTCTTGTTGTTGTGATAAAGGATGATCAAGGGCGCCTCTAATTCAATGATGAGGAGAGGGGGGGACTAAACGTGCAGTGAACATGCTGGACTAAAACACCTTCTTACCCCGGCCCTTTCCTTCTTCCTTTCCTGCTCCCTCCATCATCCTGGAGGATTTCTTGTTTTTTTATACATGTTCTCTTTTTGATACCAGTGTGTTGGCTTTGCTGAACTGTGATGCTGCAACCTCTAGAAGCTCCACAGTGTGTCAACAGGAAAAATCCAAAGATGTCTTTCCCACATCGCATGACTGACAGGTAATTTTTGGTATGAAAAAAATAAATCTACATCCAACTTCCTGGATCAGCACCGATGCCAAACTTAAAAGATTTCCAGAGTCAGATGGTTAGGGGGAAAAAAATCTATCTGTCCTTTTTAAATGGCCGAGTGATTGATGTGTGTAGGAGTCAGTGGTCATCTGTGTGTGAGTGTGTGTGACTCACGCAGGTGCGCAGGCAGCCTGGCAGGCTCGTCCTCCATTCGGCTGGCTGGCCTCGCGGCGGGAGCATGGACGGGGGAGGAAGTGGAGTTTGGCAGCGGGTTCGCGGAAGGACTGAAAGAGCTCCTCTCCTGCTATGAATAGACACAGAGACACAAAGCATGGCTCACAAAGCTCCACGATGCACCGGCCCTGAACCCAAACAGCCCCACACCGACTCGCTTCACCTCGCCGTGCACCCGCAGCAACCGCTACACTCGGCGCACAAAGAGGAAACGTGTCGCTGATGAGCTGATGTACGACCCCGTCGAGTTGCTTTATGCAGAACTTTTTAGCACATGTGCACGATGCAAGACAGCGAGGAGCCAGATAACATTTTAACCTCAGACTCGAACTGCACAGGTGTTTGTATAAAATCTAAAATAAAAAGCATATGAGGAAGATTTCACCAGGTGGAACCAGGAGGTATTTGTCTTTTTATTCTGGCGAGTTGCTCTTCAACTGATTTGTTGGTGAGGTTTTGATCGGTCCACAACAGGTCACTTTTATCAATATATCAAGTTTTTCATTTAGTTGGACTGAATCATTCCTGTCTATAGTATATACATAATCAATTTCATATTTACTAGACACTTTTCACAAAAGTAAAGAAATCTTCAGCTTTAACTTTTCTTGTGTTTTCAGGTAATTTTACAGACAATTAATTTCAGTAAATAAAGATATTCAACAATAAAAGGAAACATAAGGCTGTTTCCATCAAGGGGTCTGACTCGGAATGGCACAGCTCAGTTCAGTCAAACCTGATTTTTGTTGCATTTTCACAGCCATCCCTACACTTACCTGCTAGTTAGGGTGCAAGCCAGATAGCAATAAATGAGGCGTGAGTGGCTGCAAATTTCTTGATTTATAATGAAGAATACAGCATAGAAAGAGAAGATGAGACTAGGGGGGACATCCAGCAGTTAATGTTCATTCACCTTGACATATAGTTTTAAACCATATGTTCATGGTTTTTTCTTATTGTCGAGTCACACAGGAAGAAACTATTCTTCTGACCAATCAACTTCTATCAGTGCGTCAGGCTCCACCTTTTAGGATTGGATCGGTAAGATCGGATCTCAGAAAAGTAGATGGGTCAGCTCAGATGTTCTGGCACCCTTCCCAGTTTTCACCTACAGACACACAAAAAAATGTGCACCATCCTGTACCAAACCAAGCCTGACAGAGATGGGGTTGAATGTAGTTTTCGAAAACATGTAAAGACCTTGTAATTCAGCTCTGAACAGAGATGAGTTAAGTGTATCCGCTAAAGTTTTTTAACCTACTGTCCTTTCATCCAGATGAAACAAGGAAATGTGAGTTTTGGGAAACTGAATGAATGCTGTTATTTTCGTTTTACCCAAAAGTGAATAAATCTGGTAAATGACAAGCTTTTAATTACATGTTTACAACATATAAGCGTCTCTCCTGAACTGGTGACACCTCAGTCCCACTTGCATGCCTAAACTCCACCAACATTGTGTCAGCATCACAGTCATCATTCCTATTAGTGTGTGTTGAACTGGACTTCAGGTATCCTTACTTTTGGTTCCAGGATTTGACCAGAAAGTAAGAAACCAGAAACAATGTGTAATACCAGTCTGCTGTCGGCCAACTGTTTAATTCTTTAGATTGGTGATATTACAGGCCAGGAAACGAAGGGGAAAAGAGGATATTTCCCTACTGTAAGCTACTCTATCAGTCCCACATTTAATCAAAACTGAATGGAAGTGTAACGGGTAAATATTTGATAAATCATGACTTCCAGAAGTTTCATTAGATGATGCTGAATCTTTATCTTTGTATAACTAAAACATTAGTCAATTCAAAGTGAAAAGCAATGAAATGTTTATATAGCTGTGCAATTATCCTAATTTATCTTTCATAACCGATCGGTCCTTTAAGTCGTAAAGCAACTCACTGGTTTTATGGTCTGTCTGTATTTATTTTACATCTCTTTGTGGCATGAATAACTTAGTTCTTTTCCCGTAAAGGACACCTACAGCATCTAGCTCAGCGCATATGTTTTTCCAGTCTGTAGTCATTCTGTGATGACTGGCTTCCTTTCCTGCTAATGCACACCGAGCATTAAGCCACCTGAACTTCACAAGGAAATGAAGATCGGGTTTTGTTAGGGATTTTTCCCCCCCTCTCTCTTCCGATGGTTTCAGCTTGCTGTCACCACCCAGCTACTCTGAGACCTGCATGCCAAAAGCGTGTACCAGGAATTTCCTGTGGAAGCCAAGCAGTAATCTCTCAGCCCCCTTATTTCCTCCTCACAGCGGAGAAGGGCCCCCTCTCTCCCCCGTGCTAAAGATCCAGCCACCCAGCATCTTCAAATGGCTTCAGCTGGATCAGTTTTTTGCAGAGGTGGTGACACCAGGGTGAAGTTTGTAGAACTGGGCTGCAGAGTGGAGGTGTCCCCCTCTCGCTGTCAGGAGTGGAACTTAGAGCCTGGTTACTTCAGAAATGGTACACTGGCATCAGTAATGAGCAGACATCCCGATGAAGAAAGAAAACATGCATTCATTATCGATCATTATCAAATCTCTAATGTGGGAGGCTGCAGGTGTGCAACTTACTGTATGATTAGCAAAAATATAATTTCAAAAAAGCCAAAGTGTTACCTCCACTTACTTTTTGTCTGGCCCACAAATGCAAACAAACGATTGTAAGAAAAACAGAAAACACATACCCCAAGGCAGATAATCAGATATCACATTCCTGATCAATCAGTGCATTTTCAAGTGCTCAGAGGAAGTCTGTGTTTCTCAGTATTGGCCTGAATCTAATGTTTTTGGTCCCTTTTTTTTGGGGGGGGGGGGGGGGGGGTGGGGGGTACAGCTATGGGTTTGTTTCATTAGGCTACTTATTAATGACAGGATCATAAGGATTGCGCCGTGTCTAAACATACGCATGCCAAATCACATTAATGTTAAATTAATGTGTTTTTATGTTTAGACCCCATGTGCAGTCTTACGCACAGTAAGTTTTTAAAAAAAACTGTCTCACCAAATTCTGATTACCTTACTCAATAATTTCCCACTAACTGCTTGTAAAAACTCAAATAAGGCCAATCTCTTGAGCTATTGCAGCGCTCGCTTCATTGCATGGCGAGTTTAACCACTCTCACTTCAGTGTAAACCCATTGTTGTGGTAATTATTTTCCCAACTGAAGCCCTGTTTGCGCTCGTGCTCAGGTTCCAACACGCTCCTTCCTTCCCGCACGGCCCCCGAGCACTTTTACTGCCGGTAAGTCAAACGTATAGTCACGACTTCTTGTTGCCACCGCCAGTGGAGTGGGGGCGAAGTGAACGCGTGGAGCGGCGAGCAACAGATGACGAGCAAAAACAAACGCGCGAGCCTCCAGTGAATGGCGCCACTCTGCGCTCCTGCTCCGCGTCCGCAGCGGCGGAGCGTTCCTCGCGGTGGAACTGCGTGAGCGGTAAAGCTCAAATTAAAGAGTGTGAAGGAGACAAAAAGGCGGACGGTGTTACCTTGTTCGCCGCGGAGGAGGATTCAGACATTATCTCCCGTCAACTTCTCTCCCTCTCCTTCCACTTTTCCCTTGTGCTCCGCTCTTTTATCTCCTTTGCTCTCCTATAGAAAGCCGCACAGCTGCAGCAGAAGCGGCAGTCCGACTGCTGGGCTTGTTGTTGCAGGAGAAGTTGTTTTCATGTAGGCCGTCTCCTTTCTTTTTCTTTTCTTGCTTTTTCCTCCTTTAGGTGCTGGCCGGGTCCATGGCGCGGCTGTCGGGGTGAAAACTTCTTTTGTCTGCGTGTGTTTTCCTTCACATGTCGGCAGCGCGCTGGTTAATAATCCCTTCCTGGAAGAGCGAGACACCCCCCTCCCTCTCTCTCTCTCTCTCTTTCTTTCTCTCTCCCTCCCCCTCTCTCTCTCCGTGTCTCTCTCTCATTGATCTGGATGTGTGTAAAACGGCGAAATGACGTGAATTCCCAGCAATGAGCCTTGCCCCCTTTTAAAGGGAAACCCGAAGCAGGAAATCGCAGCAGATCGCTTTGCAGACACACAACTACAGGTTGAGAGACTGAAAGCAAGACAGACAAACTGATTTTCTGTTTTAATTATTTGTTTTTTAATCACAGCTTAAGGCAAATGCGGTCAAACAATGAGCATAACCATCGTGCTTTAATCAGATTACAATCAGTGCAATATCCAACAGCAAAAGTACTCATTTTGTCCTTTCAAATGTTCCCCAATAGTATCACCTACTAAATGAATGTTAACTTAAGAGCACAGTCAATTTTGGACAAGAAGTAGAATTTTAAGAGGGAAGCATCCTGGGTTTAATTTGTTCCTAGCACAACTCTCCTATCAGAAGTCCTCCCTGCATCTCCAAACTGTGATGTGAAGAATTATCTATTATGTTCAGCAACTTGTCCAGCACTCTTCCCTGGACAATTAGCTCCAGCAGCTCCAGCCTTACAGTACCAAACCAGTACAGAACCAGCCATCTTGGTCTGTTTGCTCAGAACAGAATTCCAACACCTCCACCTCTTCTCCCAGGATGTAAACAGTACTTTGTTGTTGTTTCCTGTTCCTCCTAAAACCAACAATCATCTCTGCTGTTTGTGTTCAAGATGGAGCGATTCCTGATCGCTGCACTCAGATTCTTGTCCTTTACAATACACTCACAGCTG
Organism: Craterocephalus amniculus; assembly: GCA_036024015.1. NCBI lineage: Eukaryota > Metazoa > Chordata > Actinopteri > Atheriniformes > Atherinidae > Craterocephalus > Craterocephalus amniculus. The sequence continues at coordinate 16,110 of JAVQJG010178810.1, forward strand.
CAAAGTCATCAAAATATTTCTGCAGATCAGAGGACTCTGAGTTGTGTTGGAAGGCTGAGGTGAACAGTGTCCAGGATAGCTGAGATTTTTAGGTACTGGAGCAAGGCAGGATGTTCTTCACCTGGCTGCAGGAGACAGACACATACAGGCTAGATATGGAGGAGGTGATGGAGTGGAAAGTTGTGTGGTCATGAAAGGCGTATGGTCTGTTTGGAGGCAGAGGGGACAGACAATGTGGAATGTAATATACACTTCAGAAATAGAATAATTATAAACATTGGCACTTGTGAGGCTTTAGGTTAGATTTATTTGCAAACAGTGTGCTTAATGGCACAAAACAGAGAAAAATGTTTCCTCAGAGGGATTAGCCCTGAAACTTCAAAGTTTCTGATGACAACAGATGGCAGAATGGAGGAAAAAAGAAAAACGTATAATCACTACCAACATGTTTATGATCTTCGGGGAGAGAAGGGGGGATGAGAAGACAGGAAGCAATGAAGTTGATGGGAAATGTTGCGCATGTAAATGAGAAAATGCAGATGAGTGACATTCCTTATTTCCTCAATTGCTGCCAGGAAAATATGTGCATATGCCTTTATTCCTCAACAGAGCATCAAAAACACAAGGACTATTCTTCTACGAGAATAGTCCTTCATAATTTGTGAAGGACATATTTTTGTTTCTATAGGAGCATATGGCAGGGGCTTTGGCACTTTTTTTAATGTATTGTAGGTTCCACAGAAGCTTGATTCTTCCAAATTATACCTTGTTTGACTAATCAGGCTTTTCAAAAGGGAAATTTTTTATATGAATAGTTTATTTGCTATTATCAAGCAAATAGGATTAATGCATGAAAAATACCGTTTAGGATTTCCTAATATGCATTTCTTCACAAATTTTAAAAAATGGGAAAACATTTGTAAAGAAACGTAAAACCATAGATTAAAACCTGGAGTGAAAACCACAAGCCTATATCCAGGCCATTAGGCAGAGCTGCTTTAAAAGCATCTGTGGTAGTCTTAAGAACAGGAATGTTTGTGATAAGTGCTGATTCTAGGTCCAGCTAAAACGCTCCCAAACTCTACAGGAAAGAAACTCAAAATATCACAGCCTGAAGATATGCAACACGGTGTCGCCCTCAAGTGGAGAATTGAATTATTACACCTCCCCATCCCAGCTAAATTAGGTTAAGTTTCGGTTTCCAATCTGCAGAAATGATAGCGAGCATTTCCTCCTCTTTTAAACCGAGCAGCTCAGCCTTTGCAGCTGTTGTCTCAGGTGGAGGAGATGGCAGCGGGAGGCCCGACCACGATGGAGTCCGTGATATTCGAGTTCATCTGCGCCAATCAAGGAGCAGTGGACGCTGATGAGTTGAAGTATAACCTTTTCCCAGGCGATTCCACGAATCAGGCCATTTGTAACCAGAACAAGTTTGCTCTGTGCTCCCTAAATGGACAGCAGAAAGTTTTGGTCAAGACCAGCCTGAAGCTATGCAGAGTGCAAAATTGTCTGGGAACATGCGGAGCGCTTCACCTGTGTAAAAACGTCCTCTACGCTGGATCCTGCCAGAGGTAACTGGGATTTTTAGGGTGCTGCTGAGTTATATGGCCTTTAAGTGTTTTAACTGGACATTTCATTTGAGAAATAACAATTTTCAGCTTTTTACATACTTAGATACATTTCTACAGTAAAGAGTGATACTGTCACTGGACAATTCGGCGTCAAAGTTAAATTTGATTATAAGTAGAAACTACTGTGACTTTGGTGCGTTCATGCACTGTTGAAAATCTCGATTTTCCCAACATACGTCGTTTCATAGAAGCTAAACAGAAAGCTGAATTGTATTGAAGAATTTTAACAGATGCTGCTGCTTCAGTTGCATTTAGAGTTAAAGTGAAGCTGATATTTATCATTTGAAGCTTTTGGAAACCACTTTCGTTGATTGTTTAGGGTTAGGCCAGAATATTAGCTCAACATGTAGTATGCTATGTTGAAGCTGCTACCATTAGCATAACGTTTGCATTAGGTCATTAGCTTGCATGAGTCCAAAGGCCAAAAAGAAACACCCAACTCGTGATATTGCTGTGAGGGTTGACGTGTTTTCTTTGTTAAAGTTATTAGCCAAAATAAAACAAGATTACTAGCCACACCCTGACTTAGCAAAGACATTGGGTGGATTCAGGTAATGCAGGACATCTTGTAATTGTTAAATATGTCCTGTTCAGAGGCATATTGGTCTGGCTGCTGTGGTGCTGAACATTTTTGCTCTACCAACAGGAGCTTTATGGATGTGGCTCCTCTTGACACTTGCATATAATTCTTTATTTTTAAACGAGCCTATTGCTGAATGTACATATTAATGCTGGACCAGATAAGGTCCAGCA
>JAVQJG010178811.1:0-10212 GCA_036024015.1 Craterocephalus amniculus
AAATGGGGGCCTTGCAGCAAAAGTTTGTGCCCCACTGCATTAAATAATGTAAATCGAATTATTCTGGATTCCCGCTGATTTCTCTGTTGCAATAAACCGGACAACACAAAAACAAAGAACTAAAAGTGATGAAAATCATCCTCTGATGAGTTCAGACTCACATGAGCAGGAACATGTGAGTCTGCAGGAGAGAATGAAAATTTCCCTCCACGTTCTCATTAATCAACACATTAATTCTCCTGCCTGCGGACGAGGGAGCCCTGAATGCTAATGGCTGCTTAAAGTGTGACTGGAGGAGCTGAACTCGCCTCCCAGAGCTGTAATTATCTCATTAATCACGAGGCAGCGTCTCGACTCGGCTTCGTTCTGAGAGCCTGATGGCGTCTCTCAGGTCTGAAACGAGGAAACCTGCCTCTTCATTAGTCCCCCTCTTCCTCACAGGTTTCCTTCGCATGCACATTGGATCAGCTGATGCTTCACGTCTCTGTCCACGCTTTACTGCAGCTTCAAGATGGGAGAAATAAAGTGCTGCTCTTCATCATCATTATGTTTATCATCGTTCTTCTCCAAGTTCTTCATCATCTTCACCATCATCATCTCTCTCTTCATCATCCTCATTATCTTCATCATTTATACCGTAATCTTTGTCTCTATCATTTCTCATCATAAATATTGTCCTCATAAACTTCATCATCCTAGTCCTCTTCATGCTCACGACACCTGTGGGGGAATGGGAAAAAATACAAACTCATTCTTTTAGATGTTATTTCATCCTAAAATTCCTCAAAATTAGGGGCGTGTCCTTTTTGATTGACAGGTGCCAGATATCTGGGAAGACGAGGCCAAGAGTAGCACAACCGCCGTTTTTAGCGGCTAACAGCGTCTTAGCTTTAGCCCGCCTTCCTCCGTTAGCTAGTTAGCTCCCGTTAGCACCAGGTTAGCTTTGTTAGTTCGTAGTTTAGAGTCTGATGGGTGTCAATCATCCCCCCCCCCCCCCACACACACACACACACACAGCCCCCCTCTCAGCGCCTCCTCGTCAGCCATTTTGGGGTTTTCTGGGAGTCACGAGACTGGCGACCTTGGAAACCTTTCACTGAGCTTCTTTTAGCTCTTCAGAAATCTATGGGTCACCTCGTTTTACAGTTTTTCCATTATTTTATAGTCTCTGGGTGGAAAATCTAATCATAATTGTAGTTTTACTTTCCTTGGGATTAGAGTTAAGGTTAGGATTAGAGGTTTAGGTTAAGGTAAAGCCTGAGCAGCTTTCAGCCAAACACAGCACCACCACTTCCTGTTCTGTGTCATATTAAATTAATTTTACTTCTTTAATTTAAAACTTAATTGTATTTAAAGATTTTAGAAGATGTTCAGAAATATGGTTAAAACTGTTTAAATTTTACAGGTATTACTCTGAAAATTTGAATATCCTGAAAAAGTGCTGCATTTACTTCACTTACTTCAAAGATGAAATGTACACATACAGACAATTAGTATAAAAATCAATATATTTAAGCTTTTATTCGTTTAGATTTTGCTGATCAGGATCAGCAAAACTCAAAAAATTTAATATTGCTTGAAATAAATACAAAAATTAATTTAAAATCCAGAAATGTCATTAAAATCTCTGTACAAAGAACATAAAATGTATTGGTTTCACCTTTTATGTTAAATTGCCTGAATAAAAAAACTTACTCTAATATTCCCATTACTATCTGTATTTCTTAACCCTGTCTTTTCAAACTATTTGCTCCACAACCTCACAGTTTGCTTGCTTTAAACTTTCCCTCTACACGTTCAACTCGCTGACCTGCTCAGTGGGCGAGAGACCATGGCAGAGATGCAGAGAGCGAGGCAGTTATGCCACATCAGCGGGAGAGAAGCTGAGAGTGAAGCTCGCTCGGCCGGCAGAGATATGAGCCGCTGTGATGTTCACGCTCGGTTACGACAGCCTGACAGAGGAGCTCAGCGTCAAGCACACCGAGGCCACACAGACTCGTTTAGAGCCAAGAAAACTGAAATAGAACCAGAACCACCATGAATCTGAGAACTGTTTCACCTGAATCCTCCAAGATGCGCACACAGCTGGAAATGGACGATCAAACCAGCAGATGTGATGGAAACACACAAACATGTTGAGTTCAGTCAAAAGATTTAAAAACTTGTGTTAAGTAACTCGCTTCAACCCTTAATTTTTCTTTTTTTTAATCGATACTAGACTAGTTTTACTGGACCCTTGCTGATGTAACTGGAGCATCATCTGCTGTGGAGTCCAGATGATTGTAGCTTGTAATGGTTAACATCATTCACACCTCAGGGACTTCATCTTTCTAATGTGTGTAATGTGTATGTACGAGGATGGACACTTAGTAAAATACATTTTTACGTGTCATGTCCCGCCCATTGGGACATCAGACACATGACCTGGAAGTTATTTCTGCTCTGTGTACGCTGTGCTGACTGCACATCAGAATAAATGCATAGACCATTTAAGGTTTCCTAACTTTGTTCCACATGTGCATGAAGTGGATTTTAAAAGGATTTATGTGTTGCATTGCCAAAAAGAAGACTGTCTCACTCCAGCATCGTAAATCATAGTGATAAGCATGTTCAAACTGAGCCAACATCCTGTCATGACTCTGGAAACTCAGACTTTCAGCCACTGATCTCTTCTGTCCTCATGGATGTGCGATCCATGATGAGACGTATAATGTTAGAAATTAGTTAAACAATCGACTCGATTGGCAAAAGAGCAGCGATAGATGGAGACGACTGTTGGCCAACTACAAACATCAATCTGTCTGCTTACTTGCTGCAGATATGGAGGGAATCAAGAACATTTTCTAACACATAAAACCAGCTTCTCATTTCTTAAGGCAATGCTATGTAGGGTTAGGGCTAGAGTTAGGGTACTTATGATTGGCTGGACGTGGTTTGGTTGAATTTGAGGAAGAGATTATGAAGTTTAGAGAGCCCAAACACATTTTAATGTTAATAAACCCGAGCCGAGTAGATTTGGTCGGTTCAATTAACAGCCACATCTTCTCGGGGTCTCTAAACCTGAATAGTCAGTTGTAAGAGAAAACTTCTCCAACCACCCGCCCTTGAAATCTCTGTATTGCATCATCTAGCGTTTGTAGTAAAAACACTTGTTAAACTCTAGTGGGCCTCATAGTCTCTAAACATGGGTCTAGTATCAGCAGTCGACCACCTCCACCGGACAGGCTAGGATGAGGACGACATCAACTGTCCTTTTGCAACACTGAGGAAAGGACAATGTCTATTATCCTGGAAAATCTGAAATATCGATAGTCGACAACCACAATCCCTCAAATTCATTCAAAAAACTTCAAGCTAATCAAATGTGAAAAACGCGACCGGCCAATCATACGTGAGACGACATTTGCGTCCGGCCAATCATGTGTGAGAGGAAATGCGACCGGCCAATCATGTGTGAGAGGAAATGCGACCGGCCAATCATATGTGAGAGGAAATGCTTCCGGCCAATCATACGTGAGACGAAATGCGTCCGGCCAATCATGTGTGAGAGGAAATACTTCCGGCCAATCAGATGAGAGACGAAATGCTTCCGGCCAATCAGATGAGAGACGAAATGCGTCCGGCCAATCATACGTGACATGAAACGCGTCCGGCCAATCATGTGTGAGACGAAATGCTTCCAGCCAATCATATGTGAGACGAAATGCATTCGGCCAATCATATGTGAGACAACACTTGTCCGGCCATCGAGTGTGAGACGAAAGGCATCCGATCTGACCACCCGAGCACGTCTGGTACCTACACCGGGGCAGCTGTGTTTCTCACCTTCAGCGCTGCCGTGTCGGCCAGTGCGGCGGCTTGTCTGTTCAGCTGTGACGCCATGATGTGGCAGCGCTGACACAGTCTCCGAAGCTCCTCCTCTTCCCCCTCCGGGCCACCGTAGCGGCTCAGCTCGCTGGCCGACAGTGAGCCTTCGGGATTCGGCCGACATGCGCAGCTCTTCCTCGCCTCCTCATCCTCTTCCTCTCCTGCAGAACGGAGGCGCTTCCTGCGGCAGGTGGAGCCCAGAGGAAGAGGCGTCTCCCCCTCTACCACCTGCAGCCGGACAGGAAGATGAGTTGATCTCAGATGTCATTCAGAGACAGAAGCATGGACTCATTAGACAATTCCCAATGCACGGGAGAATTTCACCAGCTGTTCCTTATTTATTTAAATTTTAGTTTGCTCTGAGGAATACTCTTTGAGATACAACCAATTTACTGAGGAGAGGGTATGTGACCATTTTGCTGCAATTCTTCATCCATTTTGGGGTTGATATCTTAAAAACTACACCACATGGGAAAATGAAATTTCAGAATCACCCCCAGCTACCCTCTCACAGTATAAAAAACATCTGTCGTCCATCACAGCCCTCAAAAGTGGAAAAAAATATCTCTAGTTTTGTGGTTGATCATGTTTGCCTTCTAATAACAACTCTTACACCCCAACTTCTTGGGGGTTGGCTATATGTGCCCTCCACCGTACAACATGGATGGTTGTCACTTGTCTGTATCATTTTAATGATCATTTTCATAAATATGTGCTGCTGTCCGTGTCATGTTTTCTATGACTGTTACTTCTACTTGCCTTTGGGACCAAAGATGGAAATTCTATAATGGCTATAATCTTTGAAAAATGTACATTAATATGTCTGGTCCCTATTCTTAATAAAATAATGTGAAATTGATGTATTCAGAGCTTTCAGACCCATACATGGACTGTTGAAAGGATCAATGGTTAGTCCTTAACATCGCTGGTTAGTCACTGCAAAACTGATCTCTTTTTTTAAATTCAGAGATCACTCTCTTTGAACGAAATTTTCCGTTTTGCATGTTTTTCATTTTATTTTTATTCCACGATTGGGATATTTTACCACTACTACTACTCACTACTCACAAATATTAAAATTCCCCAACACTAGTCCTCCATGCATTTACAGTACTTGTTTATCATTCATTCATTATTACCCTGAAATATGATCATGCCACAGAGAATGTTTTTTTTTTCAGGTTTCTTTTAAACCTTCATGACCTCCAACTGTTCATGCACAAAAACTACTAGAAAAATCCCCAAACATCACTATTTCTATATATTTTTAACATAACATAATTGAAGAAATTCAAACCTGCTCAAAACTGCCCAAGCATCCAATCATTTTAACACTTTTAACCCCTTCAAAGCCAGTATACTGACATGACCTATTGATTTTTTTTTATGAAAAAGAAAGGTTTCCAAACCAGAAACGTGGGGATGGGGCTGTGGTTGTGATTAGGGTCTTAGAAAAATCAAATTCCCATCAAAATAAAGACCAACTTTGAAAATATACAGTGAATACGCCAGACATGTTGAGTTACTCTTTAACAAAAAGACAAAAAAAGACTCAACCACAGAAACAACAGAACAGGAACTGCATGTTTTCCTTATTAATTTCTCCCTTCATGATAAAGTGTGTGTGATACTCACCGTGTACCTCCTGTAGTCCGGCCTGCGTCCCCGAGCAGTGTTCCAGTACTGGGAGTACATGTCTGCTCACCAGCTCTGACAGTTTCAGCTCTTTAATGAAGAATCTGAAGAACTTTCTGACTCTCCATCATCCGATATGGAGCTTCAGCCTCTGATGAAATCTCAGCTTCCAGCAAAGCACAACTAAAGAGGAGAGAGTGAGGACTGTGGGAGGAGAATGATGTCGCTGAGGCGTGAACTTTCAGATTGCTGGACGGAAAAGTGAAGCCTCAGATGAGATCCTTTGATCTGACAGAGTTACACAACCACTGCGTGCAGATTCAGCCACCGCGCACACAAATGAGTTCATATGAGCGAGGGTGGAGGAAGTGGATAAACTGTGAGGGTGGAGGGAGTCCCGAGCAGGTCGTGATACTAACATGAATCTGGATGTTGGAAGAAGCAGCCACTTGGTCAAACCCTCGGCTGATGAAGACGAAGCCAAACGTAATACATATTACGAGTAAAAAGAAAAATATCACTTGGAACTATAATCATCTGAATTCTGTCCATGCAGTAAAATCATTACACTTGGTAAGATTTTCTGAAATAAGAGAAAATATTGACTTTAGACAAGTGAGAAGCATCTTTAAAGAAAGCTGTGAAAAATTCATTAATTAATTTTTAAAACCAGCCTGTCAATGTTAGTTTCTTTCTCCCTTTGATAGACACAATTTAGATAATTCTTCTTAATTGGAGAACTTCTATGAAAAAATGCTTTTTAAAATGCTCAGCAACCTCTTGTTGCAGAGACTGAAGGATCTTGTTTCGTTGTGTGGTATATGAGTTTAGATTCAATTCAGAAGCGTGATTCTTATTCATGAAGATTCTAAATCAATCCAAAATGTCAAGAATCAACATTTAAGACTTTAAAGTGTTTGACAGACTACTTTAAAAGCTGTTATGTGATAAGGAAAGGTTGAAGTTGACGAGGTAAGCAAAAATGTCACCTCTTTATCAAAAGATAAATTGGTCTTTTGATAGATTGAAAGCCTACAAATTTATAGCAGAATGTAATTAATCCCGGAATTAACACCCACAGTTATAAAAGATTTTTCTTGTTAATCAAGATCAGTTTAAACTGAGAATCCTTACACAATCGAATCATCACCCAAAAATTCAGAATTGCTTTGAAACATGAGTTCATGTCAGATTCACATTCCAATAAATTAGGTGATTTTTTTTTCTGCACCATCCAACAGATTAACCAGTTCTCAGCTACCGTAACATAGTCTGCACAACTGCAGACCAATCATAATGTCTTCAGAGATGTATTAGACATCTGAGGTGTGCAGTAAGAACAGAAACTGTGAATGGTGAGAGTACAGTGCCTTGCGGTGCTCCACCACCTCAGAAACAAACTTTCAGACGGTATAATCATAAATCCAGGTGCTTGTGGAGTAATCCACCTGTATAACAGCTGCAGACAGAAGCTTATTTAAAGCACTTTAAAAATTAAAAATAACCTTAAATTGCTGTCTGATTTGGTCCAGATGAGAGTGGAGTCTGAAGCAGGTAAATGATCACATGTCCATTGTGGGTGGGACAATACATCGATCTGTATCGATACATCGATCGTATGGTCAATGATTCAATGATATCGATCCAAAATCCTAATATCGGACAATAATCGATGGAGTACTCAGTTATCAAACACACTTTTATTTTGAAAATATTTTCTTTTAAACTAAATGTTAATACCAGAGCTCATTAATAAAGGAAGTTTAAATGATAATCTAGGTGCTTTTAGTGATGAATGGAAATAATTGTGATCGATCACTCATTATATTGCTTTATATCGTTTTATATCGATCGGAGGATCCTAGATCAAATCGAATCGAAATCGTATCGTGACTGAATTTGAGATATTTGCAAACATCAAATCGCTGTATCACTATATCGATATAATATCGTATCGTGATCAAACCAGTGATTCCCACCCCTAATATCCATGAGGATATGCACAATTGTAATGGGTCCTGGAAGGTGTTAACCTGCTCACTGACCAGGCTCACTGGGCCAATAACGGTCTCTGCAGGACTTCCATGATGCGAGATATGTGAGATGTTAGGGTGGCTGGTCTGTAGTCATTTTGGCCAGATGGATTCAATTTTCAGAATGGGGGGCAGGGCGAAAAATGTTTGGCTGCTAGGTAGAAGTTTTCTTCCTGATGGACTCAAATATTTTTTTTTTCTATATAAACAGGCTGAACTCTGAATATTTCACTTCAGTTTTATTATTATGTTTATATGCTACTCACTAGTGCTACTCTCTGTGCTGACAGTGGCAATAAAAGAAAATGAAAACAAATGTAAAAAAATAAATGAATGAAAATAAGATAAGTTCAGACAAAGAATTAAATAAAAATAAATAAACAGATTTGACAAATTCAATTATTAAGAATAAAATGAGATATAATAAATACAAAATAAAAATGGATACATATCATGACACTTTGCATACAAATTATCTAGAGGGTTCAGAAAAGTCCAAAAGAAGAAGTCTGACATTTGTCTTCCACAGGATGAGAGATCATGTCACTTCAACAAGCTCTAAATATATTCTGACCAATCAGCGTTGCCATTATCATCACTGGACTCCATGTTCTCCCTCCAGGGAAACGTCCTTCCTACACAGAACACAAAGTCACTGAAGAAGCAGGCGACCTGAATCTAAATCCTGCATACAGAGGCTCGGAGAATGTGGTGTTGAAGGTATGGAGGTGGGTCAGTCGCTCAGAGGAGACCCTGTAGAAGGACAAAGAGCCAGCAGGACAGTCCATGTACAGAGCGACTTTACCAGAGGAGGAAGAGGAGGAGGTGACGGATGTCCGGATGTTATTGTGCCAGACGTAGAAGCCATCATCTGAGCAGTTCAGACTCCAAGATTTATCGTTCCATCCAAACCTGCAGTCATCACTAAATCCTCTCCTCCTGATTCCTTTGTAACTCACGGATACATCAAGCCACCCCTTCCACTCCACCTCCCAGTAACAGCGACCAGTTAGAGCATTTCCACACAGCAGCTGCCAGCAGTGATCAAATCTGTCTGGATGATCTGGATAAAGAAGATCCTCCTCTACCAGCGTCACCTTCCTGCTGTTATCAGACAATTTGATGTTTGGATTGACAGTGTTGGTGTCCACTTCAAGTTCACAGTAATCTGTTGGGAAAAAGGAGACAAGCATCTTTTTTAAGGATAAAGAAAAACATTCTGGGGTCTAGATTTCATCACTAGTAAAACTTACACTTTTTCAGGGCAGGTAGTAATCTCTGATTACCACTGTGGTCGACCCTGCAGGAAGAAAAACAAAGTCTGGTTTCAACATATTGTTTCCCTCTGTGAGGAAAGACCTGCGGCTTTATTTAAAGAATGTTCTTGGATTCATTCTTGAGTTTGAGATTATTTTCAGTACTTTAATTCCTCAGTTTCTTCTTCACATGCAGGAGACAGTGGACCCATCAGACCACAAGACCTTCTTCCATTGCCCTGGAACAGGGTCTATCTGTTTTATCAGGGTCTGTCGTCTTTATTTCACTGTTTAACATAGTCCTGAGCTCTACTGTTGTTTTTCTTCCATCTGATTTACCCGTCACTATTATTCAGGATGTTTCCGACCATGTTTCTTCCTGGAAGTTTATAGTTTTTAATAATGAGTAGTAGTTTCTGCATCTCATTAGAAGTTTCTCTGCTTAATGCCAATCTGACCCTCCTCAAACAAACATTTTAGTGTCTTTCCACCTGGTGGTGTAAGAAATTGCAGCAGTTGTGGTTAAATAACTGGTGCAGCGGAAAGATAACCGCCCATGCAGTCATTAGGCTCCCTCCCCATTTGCTTTGCCACTTTTATTCCTTACATGGTATAGATTATAAAAAGCCCAAGCATTTTAAACTGATGGAAATGATAGTTATGTCTGTAAATGTTGTACCTGAGAGTGTCCAGTCTCCATTGTGGATCTTTCAGTCCTGCAGAAAGATGCTTCATTCCTGAGTCCCCTGGGTGGTTGTAGCTCAGGTCCAGCTCTCTCAGATGGGAAGGGTTGGAGTCTAGAGCCGAGGCCAGAGAAGCACAGCCTTCCTCTGTGATCAGACAACCTGACAGACTGCAGTGAGGGAAGAGGGACCTGTTGTTAAAACTAACAGTAAAGATTAATAACAACAATGACTCATTTAAAGCCAGAAAAGAAAAAGAAAATGTAACCCGAACCTCAGAGTTTCAAGTTTACAATGTGGACTCTTCAGTCCACCAGACAGCAGCTTCACTCCTGAATCCCGCAGGTCGTTGTTACTCAGGTCCAGATCTGTCAGACTGGAGGACGCGGAGCTGAGAACTGAGGACAGAGCTTCACAGCTTCTCTCTGAGAGGTTGCAGCAGCTCAGCCTGTGGGCAAAAGTAAAGATAATACAAATAAAAGGTTTCTTTTTTCATGTAGGAAAATAAAACTTTGAATAGGTCCACCTACAGAGCTTTGTTGGAGGCTTTGACCACTGGCAGCAGCTTTAGCAGAGCCTCCTCTGAAGCAGAATACTTCTTCAGGTCAAACACCTGCAGATCTTTTTCTGATGAAAGTAAGATGAAGACCAGAGCTGACCACTGAGCAGGAGACAGTTTATCTGCAGAGAGACTTCCTGATCTTATGGACTGTTGGATCTCCTCCACCAGAGAACGAT
>JAVQJG010178857.1:0-10739 GCA_036024015.1 Craterocephalus amniculus
TAAACATCTTCAGCTCATTCAGAATGCTGCTGCTAGAGTTTTAACCAGGACTAAGAGATCTGAACACATCACACCAGTTTTAAAGTCTTTACACTGGCTTCCAGTCAGTCAGAGAATAGGTTTTAAAGCTCTTCTGGTTGTTTATAAATCCCAGAACGGTTTAGGCCCAGAATACATTAGTGATATGTTCAGAGAATATAAACCTGCCAGAACTCTTAGATCCAAAGACTCAGGTCAACTAGTCCAGACCAGAGTCCAGACCAAAAATGGAGAAGCAGCTTTCAGCTGTTAAGCTGCAAACAAGTGGAACAAACTGCCACTTGTTTAGAGATTAAACTTTCACCAAATGTAGAAACTTTTAAATCCAGGTTAAAAACGCTCATTTTCTCATGTATCTATGAATGAAATCTGCACTGTATCTTTTAACTTCTCTTGCTTTTAATCTTTTAAATGATTTTGTGTTTAAATGATTTTACTGTAATTCTTCTTTTATGCTTTTAATGTTTTATGTAAAGCACTTTGAATTGTCTTATACCTGGAAATGTGCTGTACAAATAAACTTGCCTTGCCTTGCCTTACAGTTATCCGATGGCAAGATTGGCTAGCTAGCATGACGAAAGAAATACGAGAACTAAAACGAGAAATAAAAAGCAACTTCATGCAAGAGAAGAGACTTGAGGTAGAGATGTGAGACAGAGAACAGTAGGATGCAGTGTGCAACAGGATCAAAGAAGTATTCCAATGGGAGAGAATCCAGGAGCCATTGGTACAGAAAGAGGACAGTCAGAGAGGCTTCAAGTGTTTCAGAGATAGGGTGAAAATATAAAAGTTGGGAGGTAGAGAGAAATTAATATTGTTAACATAGATATATCTCAGGTTTTCTGCGTGCAAAACTATTTAAAATTCTTATTTGACAATCTTTAACCCTGAACAACGTCTATATGGACAGACATTTTAGTCTAATTTAATTTAATTTGAATAGTTATAAATCTTTGAAAAGCTACATGCTGCCTTCCTACCGAAATTGAGCTCTTTGAAATACAAGTATGGCGAGACAAACACAAACTGTTGGACAAATATAGAATGAAAGGAAGACTCAGTTTTGAGTCTTATCCCACTGCACTGTGGGGCGTTCCTTTTCGAGAAGGCTACCTGTCCCCTACCAACGGGACTTGGGGATCTACAGAAAGTCCTTAGACTAACTGGGTAAAAACTCATAAATGTTTTTTTTGTATGTTATTGTTCTCATAGTTAAGCGTGTTGATAGTGGCAAGAATAATCATTTTGTTAAAGATGCAACTTAATGAGTTAAAAAAATGCATCTCTTAACGTGAATGGGTTAAGTAATCCCATGAAAAGAAAAAAGGTTCTTAATCCTTTCTGCATGAATTATCAATAAGCAGTGCCATGTTTTTTGGCATTCGCTACATATGCAGTGAAGCTTTTTTATTTTTAAATCATATTTTACATTTTAATTATTTAATGTAATTTTATAGGGGGATCTGAATAATTGCCTTGAATCACTCTTTGGACTCTACCAAGAAAGAAAATGGTATTAAAAAAAAATACAGCCTATCAAATGAATACAACTTAGTTAGTGAAATACAATCTATCAGACTGTACACTATACTTGAAAGTTAGCTTAAATAGGAGAGTTAAGATTACAAACTGGAGTTTGAGTATTCGCCTATTCAAAAAATTGGTGGAAAAAGTGAGAAAGGACATGAAAACAAAATCAATCAGGGAGAAATACACCCCACAACAGTGTGGGATGCTATGAGGGCATAATTAACCCACCGCTAGATAGGAGTAATTATTACAATAGGGATCTACACCGTCATAGTTGTTATAATATATAATTTTGATGATAATTGAAAGTGGAACCTTTTTACATTCATTCTTGTTTTGATCAAATTATCTTTTTTCTAAATCATCATGTTTCAAATTAAGACGTGGTGTTTGGAATTTTCCCTGTAAGTGACAGTCAACAGATAAAGCAGACTGCAACTTTCTCAATGACTCCTCTTCAGATGAAATTGGCCTACATAAAGCTAAAAGCTTCTCCAACTCGGGATTGCTGCTGCCTGAATTGGTGGCACTTAAAGATGTGTTTTCACTTTGAACAGACTTATTTCTTGAGAAAATACCACATATATTGGATTTGAACTATAATTCAACCACATGGGCAGCAAAGTTAATGATAATCAATTGAATTAGCGTTTGCCTTGTCTGTGATGTTGAGGAAGTTGAGAGGCCTTATTTGAGGCGAGGCTGGCATCGCTTGCGGGCTCGTCATATGTTCCACAAAGTATATGAATCTACTTAAATAATTAAATCAGTTCAAGATTGAATTAGGCATTAGAAATCAGAGAGAGAAAAGCTTCATTTGTGACACAACATTTTGGATCTTGTACTCTCAGAGTGGTGATAGAGACACTAAAACAAATTAATGTCTATATCATCAGAGCTGCAACTTTTTCCTCTCTCTTTCATTGAATGTAGTAGTTGTGATTTGGTGACACGATTTCAAATATAAGATTCACTTAAAGTGCCAACCAAATACACTTAGCTATATTGTATTATCTTTATGATGTCACCCAATCCAAGATTACATCCTGACTCTAACGTTTTGTGCTTTTGTTTCTATTTTGCATTAACACACATGTTGCCTTAATTAGGCCACTTAAATATTTGTCAGCCTTTCAATACAGTCTGAGCAATTACTGCCTGGAGTAAAGTTATCCAGATGATCCTGGTAATAAGATGGAAAAATGTTAACTGTGTCTGTTTGGTTTCCTGTAAATGTTTTGAGAAAGCAGAATCTTAAGAGTATTCAAACCCTTTAGGGATTGAAATGATGAACAAATAAATATTAAGATGACTTCATTTTGATTAATGGTATAGTGACTAAATTACAATAAAATACTGCTTTCAAATGCTTCTATTCATGACATGCTGAATACTGAACACATATGGTAGATGCCATTAGTTAAAGTCATAAAAGAAGGCACAAATGTTTAATGAAGTTGAAAGAATATATTTTCAAAAGTTTACTGAAATACATGCATCGGATAAGAAAAAGCCAACTGTCTTCATGACTAAAGTTTGCAACACTAATCTGGCAGATTAATATGGGAGCTAAAGGCAAGTAAAAAAGTAATCAGAATCATGATATAGGGTTAAACACTTGATGACACAAAAGGCCTTAAGGTGTTTTCTGACTGATTCTGCCAACAAAAAATGAAGCTTGTGTGTCTTATTCATCATCAGCCTGTGATCTTGGTATGGGTCAATGTGACAGCAATCTCTGCTCCCTCTCCTGCCAACAGTTGACACATGGTGATGGGTGAAAGGTGTGCAGGGGTTGGGGAAGCAGGAGCTGAGCACCGGGACTGGTGGTACATGACAGAGGTGGAGAGAGAGCACTGTTTGGGCTTTGACTGTGTTTCGGGGGCTGCTTAATTGAAGGATGTTTTAATGCTGTCAGAGGATGGCAGGTTGGAATAATCATAGCTATTTGTTTACGGAGCAGACACCCAGATGGACTTTTAATGGCTACAGCCTGTGTAGTTTTTCCAAGTTCCCTGGTGATTTTGATTTTCATTACTGTGTGGAAACATTCACTCGTCCCTTCTGCTTTCCTCTCTTGGTTTACGCGAAGAAGCTGGATTCTGCGTAGATGACAAGGAAGCATCAGAGCCTGAAGGTTTTCGAGTGACTAAATGCAGAAAGAGTCTGCACATTGACTCTTCCATTCTTTCTTGGTTGTTTTCTTTGTTGCTATTTCTTTCTTGCTTCCTTGATAACTACAGTGAGTGAATCTTTCGTTAAACACACAGGTAGAGCTAGAATGGTGGTCAGGCGGTCTCTGAAACCTGATTGAACATGCATGGATCACTACACCTGTTTGATGTCAATTTTAAAGTAGTTTCCAAACTTGTCATACTTTGATTATATTGTAATTTAGCTGCACATTTCTAGAAGAGATTTTGTTTCTCTGCTTGTACAACTACTGATGTTATGAAAGGCTATCAACCTAATATTAGCATGAAGTTGTGTCACAGTAATAACTTAGTTATATGGTGGCATTAGATTAGTTTTAAGATAAAGTGGGGAAATCATGTTATATTTAGTTTTCAGTGAATGTAATTAGGGACAACACATAAACTCAGTCAATCAAGACTTGCACATTGGAGCTTAAATTAAACTATAAAGAATTATCAGTGTACCTATGCAAGGTAATGAAAAAGCTACATGATCTAGTTTCATCTAAAAAGGAGGCTGCAAGGTTGGTAGTTGATTGAAAAGTATGTTAAACTACAGTATGTTAATGTGGAGAAATGTAGCCGGTCACCAGAGGTGGAAAGAGTACTGAAAATATTTACTCAAATACAAGTACTGTTACATGTACTCAGTTACAAGTAAAAGTACTGGTCTTATAAAATACTTAAGTAAAAGTACAGAGTACTCTTCTCAATGACTACTCAGAGTATTAATCACTTTTTAACTGATGGATGTTTTACTGTATTGTGTCGTCAAGAGCAGGCATTTGATTAAATTCACCTGTATAAAACATATACGTTCAAAGCACCTTTCTCAGATGAACAATGTATAGAACTATTGCACAAAGGAAATATTTTGGTAAAATAATGACATGAGCAGAAATTTTGTTGTTCTGGAAGGGAAAACTCACTGTTATATGTAAAAAAAAGCAAATCCAAGCCACTTTGAGCTCACAGAGGGATCGGACCAGCGATTCATAACAAAACATTGGTGAAGTGAAGGAGTTTTGTAGCAGAAACTGCCTTATTTAGAGGCTCCCATTATATCTTAATATCTCCAGAAGGAGTCCAAGTTACACCAAAACTGTCTGGATAAGTAAATGATCATATATCTTGCTAGAAAATAGCTCAAGGTTGCAAAACACTGAACTTCTATAGGATAAGGCAATGTGGTCAACTTTTATGTCAAGACTGTTATGCTGCTCTAATAAAATACAAATTTTGTATATGTAGTATTATCTGAGAAAATAGGAAGCTACAGTAAAACTCTTTTTTTCTTCTCATACATGTGTACTGGGACAAGGGAAATTACAAGTAGAACTTGAACTATAAAGTACTGTACTCTGGTTTTGATGTGCATATACTAAAACATGCATTTCTCCTCAGATTAATAGAAAGCATTTTTAAAAATATTTATCCACTTGTTTGAACACGTTGAACATGGTGAATGGCTTTATATACAACAGTTACTTCAGAAATAGGAGCATGCATGTCAAAAAGGATAATTAATCATAAATCTTAGTATTTTGAATATTATTATTATTTGGATCAACTTGTTTTCATGTATTTTTTTTACCACCATTTATTGATGGATAAAATATGGGGACACAACCATTATAACTAATACAGATATCACACACAGATATTTGAGAATGGCACACTGGTCTATTATTAACATGGTAACTTTAAAAGGTGCCAGTTTATTCATTGAGAACTAAGTTTTGCCTGACCTTCTCTGAGGCTGGGTCAGGGGTCACATCACCAAAGGGGATTTAAAGATGCCACTTGTCACTTCTGCTGGTATCCGTCTTCGGTTTAGCCTCCAGGGCAGAAACTTCCTGTTTGCCAAATTAAAAACAAAAGCTCCCTTGTTATCATGCATTGTGACCACCTAGCACATCTTTGGGAGTCATGAAGTTGAGGTGGCTAAAGGGGTGAGAGGCAGGTCCTGTAATCTACAGCTGCAGTGGGGGGTCAATTGAGTGGGAACAGACCCCCTTTTTTATATGACCATTCTCCCTGTAGTTTCAAATGGGGCATTAATCAGGTAGTGGTGGGAGGAAAGGAGAGTTAGAAGTGAAAGGTGGAGAGAAGTCTTTAATGACCCGATACACAGGCCTCACTCTTACTCTTTAAATGTGGACAGTGTTGCCGAAAGTGTGGATGAGAATTTGGGAATAACCAAACTGACAATTAACTTTCAGTCTTTCAGTTTACCAGGATCAAGAAAAAACAAAATTTTTAGGTTTGGCAAAATAGATTAATTCAGAATTAACAGGCACGATTTCTGCTGTTTGCATCAGAGCTCATCACACAGGACATATATGCCCAAACAATCACACACATATGCACACATTCACTGTGTTAATGTTTAATTACATTAGTATGCAATATCGGTCATTAGTACCTCTTTAATAATGAATGAAGATGTAATGACATTATCATTAATATATAATTAAAGGGGCAATAAAGTGTTATTTGGCAGCATTACAAAACTAGACACTAATAAAGGAATGTCTTTAACAAGTAATCATTAGAGACAAAAGAGCTGCCCCTCTTGAAATCTGGAAGTGCGACAGTAAATATGGAGGACACATGGAGGTTAGAAGTGTGTCAACACTACAGTTATATGACTGGAGTGACTTTCCACTTCTTTATAGATAAAAGCCATTAAATAGCAATCTGCTGTAAGTGAAAGGATCTGATTCAACCTTAGTGAGTTTTTTATTTGTAACAATTCTGTTCAATGCAAAACACAAGAACAAATGCAAATATCAGGCAAAAGTAAGCAAATGGACACTATAGCGATGCTAAAATCTCTTTTGAATATTCTGAATATCCTTCTACATGATACTGGAACAACTCTCCGGATTGAGTCAACGGATCTAGCTACTAAAGGTTCACTACACTTTGGAATATTTTTTCTCTTTGTTTAGAATCTTTGAAAACTGTGCTTGACAGTTTCATATGGCAACATTAATCTTCTGGCTTTTAATACATACCTCTTTTGATGCAGACTCTCCAAACAGTTTGTTTATAAACCCTCAGAAGATGTCTAGGGGGCCCACTGGGCAGAACTGCGTCCAAAGTTTGCCCAGGCAGGAATGCAGGATGCCAGCAGGAACAACAGATGGCTTAGGAGCAGACACCCATGCAGTGACATTGAGATGCTAAAGCTGTAGCTTGTTTACACAAGTTTCCCCCTTTTTCCTCTCAGAAACCATCATCTAGCCAGACAATGGGCACAATGTGGCCCTCATCTGAGAGTAGGCTGGGCTGACAAGAGGAGCAGTCAGCTGGGGCACTCTGGTTTTCTCTGGAGTGGATGTTTACATGAGGGGGAGGAAGCATTGTTTTAACCTAGAGAGCCATGCACGCATTACTTTCAGATGTAATAAAAATGGTAAATAGTGTTTGCTCTAAACAGACTATAATCCAAAGATTTTAGTTGTAATGAATTCAGCTCTTTCTTATTTAGTTCTGACCCCCTCTGAGTTCAGATTCAACTTTGCGCTGTTAGAGTGACTGAAAAGTCAACTTTTGGCCAAGCCCCATTTGGAAATCTTTAAACAGTCATTGGCATCAAGCATGATAGCCATAATAAGGTTAATATATTGAAATTATCACTTCAGTATAAACTCAGTGTCTACTCATAGCATCAGTTAATAATAAGTCCCAATCTCAGCTCTTCCCCTTCGTTTTGCACGTTCATGAGAGATGAACAGGTCTCATTTCTCTTACTATGTTTCAGGTTAGACGGAGAGAGGGGTGTCTCAATTCATAGGACTCAAAACTTGAGCTGTTGAAAGGTGAAGGGGTAAGGCTAAGGAAGGGAACAGAGATTGGACCTAAAAGTAGTTTCAAGGCCCTTTAAAGATAAAGTAAAGCATAAACAGAAATATGTAGTGTAGTTCTATCTAATTAATTTCATACAATTAATATAAAATTCATTACTTCTTTCTGTCTGTCTGTCTGTTAGCCACAAAACTCAAAAAAGCAATCTGGACCACCACCTGAATCCAGGAAGTTTTAAAGGATTCCTGGCAGTTGCAGGGCAGGTGTAAACATCCAGGACTATATGTGAACTTTTCACATCTGTGTTTTGCCGATGAAAAAAAAGGGTTGCTAAAGAACAACACCATTGGCTTTTCAGGGACAATATTCAGATTTTTCTTGATTTGTATGTGGCTGTCTTAGATATATAGTTGTTCCTGAGACAACAAGGGATCGTTCTTCAAACAATCAAGGAAACAAAATTCCAGAAAGATGCGATAGCTGGCTACCAGCTATCAAGCACATCAATGCAGATGTTATAACTTGGACCTTTTCAAAATATATGAAAATGTGCTCAGATCATTTTGTGACTGGTGGGTAAACATTTATTATGATATTACTGATTAAAACTTGTGGGTTTTTTGCATAGATGCCAAAAATACAATGAAATGACTGCTTCTAGTTACAATAACATACATCTGTTGGTGGTTTTTGTGAATTTCTAAGTGTTTCGTGCACCTCCTTCACCATGTGATGGGAAACAGGCATGAGCACATTTGTTCAGTCTTACCGCCACTAGCTTTGCCTCTTTTTTTACCCTTGACACTGATGGCATCAATAGAACTGTAGAAATGATGGATAATTTTCCTTCACACTGAAGAAGAAAACTTGAAACATTGAAAAGTTGCACAATTTCACACAGATGCTGGTTTTCACTGACAGTATGTTTATGGTCATGTGGCTACTGGGTTGTGATGTAAGCATGTGCTTGACCATAGGGGAGCTTTGGGAAATTTTGCCATTAGAGCTTCTAAATCAAAAACAAATGCCCATGATCCTTGGTAAAACAAAAAAAGAAAAAGATAAATAAATTACAATGGTTTGGTGACGGTCTGCGCAATCAAAAGCATGTGCTGTGGACAACACGGTTCCTCAGTTCATTACTGAGCTAACTTCTCAGAGCGCAAGACTGACATGTCTGCCTTAGAGCTCCTTCAGCGTATATTAAGTCCAGCTAATGAGCTGCTCAGTGTGGCAAGTGGTGGCTGTGATCGATGTCCCCTTTGAATTGATGTGATCTGCCAACGTAGAACACTGACCCACGGAAAAAATGTTGATGAATATGTTGATGAAGTAGTCGCCTGGAAGTTCATAGTTCCCCACAGCCCCTGAGGACTCTGTACCCAACTATCAGGACAGGTCTCATTTCACATGGACAGTAGTAGGCTCTAAATTTCATTTTACTCTTTAAGATGAGCTCAGTTAGCTAAATAGGACCTGCAGTTATGACACTGGTGAGAATCTGGGACACTTTTTGATATATTTAAAAAAAGCTTCAAGAAAATATAAACAGACTATACAAAGAGGTGATTGTGCAAAGGTTTGCCTTTAGATGCATGCAGTAAACAGCATGTTCCTTGTGTTGGCATCAAAGTGAGGTGATACTTAAATGTCAGAAAATGCTTATCTAATTTAAGAAAACATGATCATCCTGAAAAGTGCTTATTTTAATTCCAAATTCCTGGGAAAAAAATGTTATAATGTGCAGATCTATTTATGCTACCATTTAAATGTACATTTAAGCTTTTCAATCAAAACAATTCAGATTATCCTTTCAGATTTCAGATTATCTTATCTGATCTTTTTTTAGTTTTTTTTTTTTTTAAGTGTATTTGCTGTTCATAGGTAATTTGTGGATATCACATCCTTATTTCAGGGCCAGTCAAAAAGACTAGACTGAATCTGCATAAAGACAACATCAGAAATCTCTAGCAGAATATATTTGCATAAGATTATTACTTTTTGGCACTGACCCAGATTAAAGATGAGACACATTATTAATAAGCCTCTTTTAATGCTAATATATAAATCCTGGGATATATATAAATATATGCTTTGACATTAATGACTAAATATTACTTCGCAGCCTTTTCCACAATGATGATCAAAAGTACTTCACTTTTTTCTACCCTCTTTAAATTTTCAGTTCTGTCTTCCTTTTCCAACTAATATTGTGGATAAAAGATTTCTGTATGTCAGGCTTAAAGAGGGGGAAATTATTCTTTGTGTCTGGCAAAGTTTTGGAGGCACTGCTCTGAAGTTGTGGGTGAACCTCGAACTTGGGTGCAGCTGAATTAGCAAGACCCTTAAAATATTCATAGAAAAAATTATTATTGTTTATTATGTCCAATTCTTTTTTTCAGTAGTCACAAAAGTGGGAAAAGTCTTTTTTCTTATTCACTCTTTGCTCTTTTCAGTGTTGTTCTTTTTTTATCCTGACTGTACATTAAACAATAAAGATGAAATGTCTTCAAAAAGACAGTCAGCATCTCTACCGACTCATCTGCCGTGGATCGGTCCTGTTCAGTATGCAGCACAGGCAACAACTCAATTAACCAGAGGCCCCTAGCCATCACACCAGCAGGTTGCCTCATAATATTTCCCATAATGTTTCATCCAATTTGGAGAGTTTGACGTTTACCCCCTGCAGGACTGCAGCAAGAGACAATGACTGAAGGCAAGGGGGCACTTAGGTGGCGATGATGTGTGTGCATGTGAGTGTAAAATAATGAAATGGAAGTGAAAGCACTGTTCAGGCCTGCAGGCAAGAAACCCTTTTTTAAACCAAGTATCTCAAACTTTGCCAACATCCTCACAGTACTTTTCAACCTGCTGTGCATAAACAGTCCACAAAAAGTAAAAAGGGTATATGTATGTGAGAGAGTGCATAAAAAAAATATTTTGAGAGATATTGCACTGCAGTGACAGAAGAGACCAAGACTGAGTGTTTATAGTGCAGTGCTGTTGGGTAAAAATAATGTTTTAACACGAGCTGTAAGACCATCCACTCTAAAAATGTTTGAGTAGTCTGCGACTCACTTTAAGGCCTCCTGTCATTGACATGACCCTCCTTTTACCTCTCCACCACCTCACGGGGGGGGGGGGGGGGGGGGGGGGGGGGGG
>JAVQJG010178875.1:0-18616 GCA_036024015.1 Craterocephalus amniculus
AGTAAAGTAATCCTAGGAAGGAGTAAAGTAATCCTAGGAATAAATAAAGTACTGTGTGAGGACAAACTGAGCTACAGAAGAAGGTAGAAATGCTTCCAGGTGTTACAGGTAAATATCAAGCAGCCTAGCCCACGCTCTATCAGAGTCAGGAGGGTCCAGGGTTAGCCGCCATCCACCTCAGAGACACCACGAGGGTCCAGGAAGAAGCAAAGTCCCCCATATGATAGGAAGAGAGAATACTTCATTACAACAGCTCCCTCATCTCCATGGCAACCAACAGGATCTCCACGATTCATTTCAAACGAAGGCAGAATTACAGGAGAACACATTTCTCCCCGTCATGTTGCTATGCTACATGCTAGCATGCTGGGGTCTGCAGACGTCCTCATTCAATAGGAGAGGCTTTTGAGACAATTAACTGTTCTAGAAACCTGGACACGGATCTGACTATTTCCTGGTTCTCTTACAGAAATCTCATCTAAAGTGCAGCAAAGGCTAAATCAGCAGAATTCCTCATTCCTGCTTGTGTTCTGCAGCGTTCAGAGCTGCGGTGAGGAGTAATGAGTACATCGTGAGGGTCAGAGAGTGGAAATGCCTTCCTCCACCAGCTCAAACACACCCACTCCACCCACTCTGCCAGATTCCCATTCCATAAATCCATGGCTGGGGGTGTGTTTTCCTTGTCTGAGGCCTGGCTGACTTCCCCTCACTGGAGTTTATGTAAGGTGATGGAAACACTGAGGAAGAGGAGGAGAGCATTAGGATTCAACCGGCAAAGGGGAGCAGAAGGGAAAATGTTTTGTAAGTCATGTTGTTAGTCATGTGAGAGGCTGAGAGATCAGCCATCATCACACAGAAGGGAAAACGATTCTTACCACTGAATATCCCAAACCTCACATTCCTAAACAGGACTTTCACCATTCCTCTAACTGTGGTGAGAAAGCGTGGGGATATTTCTGATGCCATGGGAATCTACTGCAGATTATCCCTGAAACAAACACAGAAAGGCAACACCCAGATAAATACTATTTTATTTATAAAAAGAGCCGCTTCTATGGAGCTGTTATGTGAGCACAGAAGACAGTCTGGTGCAAGAATGGAGCATGCAGAGCACATGTCCTGCTCCGTGTGTCTGCTTTCCCCTATGAAACCGTGTTGACATCACAGCCAGCTTCAGCTGACTGACCCCCCCGTAACCTCCAACCACAAAGGTTTCAGCTCCTAAAGTTGAGAAGCTTTAAGCCTCTGTCAGAACTCGGTGGGTTTCAGTCTCTAGGAGCCATCTTTCAGGATATTTCTACTGTCATCTTTGAGAAAAAGTGCATGCATTCATCCAGTCAAACGAAGGCAAAACGCAACCGCTTTCAGTTCGAATCTGGTCCTTATCGGGTCTTAAAAGTCTTTATCATAACTATGCTCATAACTCTAACATTACTGTAATTATTGGAAGGTTTTTACAAACTATCTGGAGTTCATCTTTCTACAGAAATATTCATCAGAGTGAATTTCCATGTAAATTTAATTTCTATAAATAATGTTGCAGACTAGTACTCTGATCCTGCCCCATCTCCATGGTAACCTGTAACTGGGGATTGACCACCTGGAAAATGGCTGATCAATACCTTCTCTGAGGTAGATGGATCTGTTAGCACTTTTACATCCACATGGCTCTTTTTGCATTAGTCTGCCACTTCTAGGAGACAAGTTAAAACTATGTGAAATAAGATAAAACAAAACACACTACTACTACTACTACTACTAATAATAATAATAATAACAACAATAAGTATTTGAAAGTTTGTATTTAATTTAATTCATTCAGAGGTTACTCCAAGCTCTGCATGCTGCATCCAGCAAAGCATCCGAACATGGCCGGGTCCCGCGGCCTGCTGCGCACAAGCTGACTGAGTGGCGCCAGTTTGACAAAGATGTCGATGCTGCCCTGGAAGCATCATCAAAGGGAGGAGTGGACCAGGAGCTCCAAAAGATTTGCACCTTCATCATCAGCATTAGTGCAGAGCGATTCGACATCAAACAGCCAAATGACAAAAGCACAGCTAGGCCAAACCGGCGGGAGAGCAAGCTCACTGCACTCAGGAAAGACCTGAAGACCCTCAAACGGCGCTACAAGAAGGAGAGCGAGCAGGAAAGACCTGCTTTGTCAGAGCTCCAAGATGTCCTCAGGAAGAAGCTTGTTTCCTTACGGCATGGCGCGGGGCACAGAGGGAGGGGCAGAGAGAGGGCTCACAAGCGCACTGCCGTTACAGCCAATCCATTTGGATTTACTGAAAAGCTGTTTGGGCAGAAGCAGAGCAGAACCCAGAAGAAGACATGAGTGGTCACCTCTACGACACACGTGACTACATTATGCTTGTCAAGGCAGCGGAAGAGGAGCGCAGAGGTCTTCTGTTCATACCTGGCATTACCAACCGCCAGTTCTAGCCTTTATGGATGACTTCAGAGTTACAGCAACATTAGTGCCAGGGTGCTGCTGGCTCCTTAAAGAACTGGAAAGGCCAGCATCATTGGCAAGAATGACTTTCAAGGCGGCCAAATGCAGGTACCTTGTTCTGAGGAAGGGGAAAGTGGAGAACAAAACACCAAGACCTGGCTATCAGCAGTGGACAGATTAGGCCTGCCAGGGAAGTTCACAGCTGGAGGCCTTAGAGAGAAACATCAGCCAGTTCTTGCTGGGTGGCCTGGCCCGCCGAAGAGTCTGAGCAGCATTGGCGATGTGGGCATACCGGCAAGCTGCAGCTTCCTTTCTCTGGTCTAACAGAGTAAGTCAAAGCCATGGCATGGAGGAGCGCTGCAGCAGTGCTGGCCATGCAACTGGGACCATGCATGACTAGGAAGGTAACCTGGTCATAACTTTGGTAGTCAGAACTCGCCAGACTCAACTTCCTGATTCAGTCATTTTATGATGTCGTTCCAAGACCAACAAACCTGCATTACTGGTGGCTGGCAGAAACACCAACATGTCCACTGTGTCCATCAGGAGCTGCTACCCAAAAGCACAGGGAGAGGGGAGGAACAGATGGTGCCATGAGCAGGTGCTGAAGGCAGCTTAAGTTCCCAGAAAACATGACTAGCACAAAATTCAGACCAGACATAGTTTTAGCATCAGAGAGTTCAAGGCAAGTGGTGGTACTAGACCTAACAGTCCCGTAGGAAGATCGGACTGAGGTGGCCTACGAACGGAAGAAAGCTGAGTAACTGCAGCAGGCTGTATGGTTCGAGGGCCCGTTGTGAGCCAATCAGGGATGCAGAGGATTCCTGGGGCAGAGCCTGCAATGAACACTCAGGCTCCTTGGAATCATTGGATTACAGGAAAGCCACCCAGAACTCAGCGAGGCAGCAGAGAAAGCCTCTAGGTGGCTGTGGATCAAGAGGGGCGATACATGGTGAAGGTGTCCGATGGTCATAGACCCAAACACCCCGTGGCCCCGGGTTCATCACTGAGGATGTGTCCAACTGCACCATTATGCTGTTTTAATAACCAATGTAAACGCAAAGAGTAACGGTCCACAGATAAATCCATGGGGAACGCCAGGTTTTAACATGTTCTTTATTTCGTGATTTATGAAGTAATTTTCTCTTTTATTCCATATTTATGTCTTGTTATATGATAGTTAATCCTGACAGACAATGTCCCACGGCTAACCTGAAGAATTTCCTCTCAGTGTGACCAGTTAAACCATAAAATCCTGAAGGTGGTGAAAACACTGCACAGTTCGATCACTGACAAATAACGGCTTAAACCCTCGACCAAGGCTTGGAGTCATCACAGCGCGCCTAATCTCTCTCCAGATAAACCTGTCATGAAAACGATATCAGGAAAAAGAGGCTGGCGTCTGCTTTCCGTCCTGCTTTATCTTCCGGGTGTCACCAAACATTCCCTGCATCACCAGATTACATTCTCCTGTACTCTGTGGTCTGAAAACATACAGACAGCTCATTACATGCGTCCATTCCAGTAAATGTCTTTCTAAGGTCAGCACAGCAGACACCAGCTCTGTTTTCTGTCTCTTCCAACGTCTACATCCTAACTGCTGCCAAGGCAAGGATGAACATGATCAAATATTCATGTACAGTTCAAGACTTTTTATGAGAAGCATTTCATATTTTAAAAATCCAGATGTGTCGGAATGAAATGAGTTTTTATGGACTTTACCCTCCTGAGGGATTTTAATAATCCATAATTTCTTTTTAGTAATGAAAAATCAATCAAAGTCTTTCATTTTCTTTTCTTCTTTTATAAATTCAACAATTTTCACTTTTATTAAAACATTTTCTTCATTGCAGTAACAAATTCAGTCAGAAATTTCCTTACCTCAGTAAATAAATAGGTTAACAAATAAATAAATAAATAAAATAAAACATGTCATTTTCTTTCTTTGGCTTTTCTAGAAAGAAGAAGCTGGAGAAGCAGGAGAACATAATGTTCAGCCAGAGGCTTCTTCATCTCTGGCTAACAGCTATAACACCACACAGTGACTACAAGTTCCCTTGTTAATCATCTCATTCATTTATTTGAAATAAAACATGGCAGAAGGTCTGGTTGCGTGCTTGCATCATACAACAACCATTAACAGCTAATCATGGATGTGTCAATATCAAAGTTACAATAAATAAAAAGATATCTAAACTCACTGAAATCCAAACAATTCAAAACAAGAGGACATGAAACATCCACAAGTTCAACCAGCTGTAAAAGATGTGCAGCCCGTCATGTGTTATCCAGGAATTCACGGCTGTTCTGAGGAATTCTCAGCGTCTGATTTTCCACTGAGTTATGAAGCATCATTCAGTTCAACACAACATCCCAGCAGGAGCCCAAATGAATACTGAGCTTTAAAATAACACAGAGAAGATTAAATTAATTTTGTTACATCTGCTGCTATTATTACTGTTTTGTTCATTAGAACTATGATTAGTGCTGATTTTATATTTTTGTAGATATTACTATTGGTATTATTATCGATTTAAAATAATTTTTTTAGTTTTTTAACCTTTGTCCATACAGGTGGTCATATCTATTTCATGTATTTCTTATTTCTCATGTTTTACTTGCATTATTATTCACTGGCAACTATGATAACGATTTAGTTTAATAGTGTTATCAATTAATTAATAATAATGATAATGTTATTATTGTTGATTTTATTATTGTTGTTGACATTGTTCAGTATTGATTGAATTTATATATCTACCTTTTTACATATTACATACACCAGCAGTCAAATGTTTGGACACACTTTACCATTAAACCAAATGCATGAGTGTGCCCAAACCTTTGACTGGTGTGTGTCTTATTGTTGATCATCATTATCAGCTCCTTGTGTCTGCTTCCTCTGCTCACTCATGTCTTCAGTGTCTTTAATGTGTGAACTTAGTTTCTGAGAATCCTTTAGCAGAATAACAAATAAAAATGATCACCAGAGATCCAATCTCATAAATAATAGTAAACAATAAAGCGTACAGAGTTTATGGGCCCATGAGCTGGCACCAACACTAAACGGGCGTCTAAGCATGTTAGTTGGAGCAGAGGGCCGCTGCTGCTGGCTGTGAAAGCTGCTTTATTGAGGCCTCAACGGCTGCATTTAGTGAGGAAATCAGCTTGAACATACCATTCTATTTCTGTACGTTCTCCTCTCTCCTCCTAATGGGATTATAGGCAAATAGAGACAGAGAGGGCACGGCACATAGAGCAAATGTAGGTATTTGGAAGGAGAGAGAACGTAAGAGCCTGCATCTGCATGGATTCATGTGTCTGTTCGTCTGTCGGTGAATGCTGCACAGCTGCATATCAATCTGCATGAACAGCTGTAGGAATGGTAAATGGACTGTACTTGTATAGCGCTTTTCTAGTCAGAGACCACTCAAAGCGCTTTACATGACATATCTCATTCACCCATTCATACCCATTCACACAGCACCTATATTGGAACATACTGGGTGCTTAGGAGCTAACATTCACACACATTCATACACATTGGGAAGCAAGGTAGGGTTCAGTGTCTTGCCCAAGGACACTTCGACATCGATACCGGAGTGGAATCGAACCGCCGACCTCCTGGTTTTTTTTTAGTAGGCGACAGCTTTATCGACAGTGACAGCTTGGGCACACTGAGGCACAGCCGCCCTAACTATTGTAATTATTTTTTTTACCCTTACATTTTCATTTTAAATGGGCTTTCATTGGGCATGAGCTGGTTGTACTCAGCATACAGAATGTTAAGAATATATTATCAGACAACCAGGATTTCACATATAAACCATTTGGAGGCTAAGAGTAGTTGGAGCTGGTTGGACCAAGTTGTATAACTGATCAGTGTGTTGTTATCTCATTGCTGATGTAGTTGAGCTGAGTTTGGGCAGAGCTGCTTTGAGCAACTGCAGCCATAAACTGAATATCACTTGGTGACTGTGCTCTACAAGTATACAGGTAGCTAATCATAATCATAATCAGTTTAAGAGGTAACAAACATGATATACAGCAGGATTGTTCTTCCACACCAACAAATTCATCTTTTTACTGCTAGTCACAATACTTTGTTTACTTATCTTAGTGGTCACTATGTGAAACAGGATTGTATTCAAATATCTAAAACACAATAAAAAACAGAAATTATAAAAAAGCATTTCTCTTTTTTTGATTTACCCAAATTAAGTTAATTAAATTAATTAATTAATTAATTAATGTATTTGAGTTGCATGTCTTTAAACATAATCACCTTCCCACAAATTTAGCTTCTGGTCCAAAAGAAACAAAATTATAGAAATTGAATAAAACAGGAGGTTTTTAATATTGCCAAGCAGCAACTGACCCTCCTTGCAACACACACAACTTTTTCCACTCTACTTTCTCCAGAAACTGCCCAGCATATGGCTCTGTAAGGGTCTCTGGCGGCAGAGTGCCCACACACCCATTTACCTGGCATATGGATGTCTCAGGATCACAAGTGGTAGAGTGCCCACTGCACTGACACTGAACACAACTGCCCATGCCCGTAGCTGTGGGCACTCTGGATGCTGGAACAGAAATCAGGGACCCCGGGCGCAGACGGAAGAAACCTGCAGCACATTCCTGCACAGAGACAAGAGGGGGGAGATGAAGGCAGCTGACATTAAGAAGCGATAATACTCTTTAAGATCTAGCTTTTGTTGAGCATGTTTTCCACAGTAACTTCACACAGTGCCTCATATACCAACTCCAAGACTACATACCAACATACACACTCTCACACAATTATCCCTAATGGTCACTTCTCGAGGCAACTGTTGACCGCTCACTTTTACACACACGCGCATACACACACAATTAAGAGTTATTCCCCTCAGTAACTTTTGAACACAGTCACACATACCCTCACATACACGCCGTACAAACACACACACACACAGCAAAGAAACTCGCTCTTGCTCGCTCTCCTGTTCAGTAATAATTAATGGAGTCCATTTAAAGAGCCATCTGTTCCCTCTGCTAGCACTAAACGCCCGTTTAAAAATACTTTATTAGCAACGACGGCAGCTACAAATAGCACAGCCATCTGTCAGGTGAGCCCTCTACGACCTGTACATTTCAAGTTTAGCTACCGCTTGCTGTTTGGCTTCTATTTGGCATTTTTTCCAGCAGAATCTATACCTTCTAAATTATATACACAGCTTATTTTCAAAGCAAATATATACAGGCCCTTCTCTGCACACAACAGTGGAGAGGTTGAGAAAAACAGTTGAAACTTGCAAGCAAATCTCCCATTCCACCGAGATTTGCACAATGGTGCCGCAGTCCAGCAGAATTACCTGCAAACGTTACGTTCATGTATCGTAGGGCGTTTCTTTAAAATCGCCATTAGACTAAAGCCGGGTCACTGCTACATGATTTCTGTGGCCTAAGAGAAAGAGCTGGAAAAAAGTGAATGTATTTTGACAGAATCACAACTGAGCAGAGGAGATGCTCAAAAATGAATTAATCACGACTTACAAATTAAAAAACAAAGAATTAACAAATAAGAGTCTGGATGGTTGTGAAGAGGCTTAAAACACTGAATCTAAATTGTAAACCTGTTAGATGGAAGCCAAGTCTGTGGCCTTCATGTGTCTCTTAAGACAGCAGACTGAAAGAGATGTTAGTTTTTCTAGTGTAACTAATGCAACTTGTGTAATTGCAAACCCTTTTTGAAACAACCTTTGCAATTAGGTGCACTTTAAGGTCTTAGCTTATTTTTTCATTCATCATGATGTTGATAGTTTCATTAAGGAACCTTCACAAAGAAGACAAACTTTAAAAACAGTGACTGACAAGATTTACTAACTATATTTTAAAGCAATCCAGTATCTGCTAATTTCTCTAAATTACAATCTTTTCAATAATAAAGCACTCTTATGCTCCCTTTACAGACTCATATAGATCCAGAAATTAGGGCAGACTTCAGAGTTCACTTTTTAGTTCTTAAATGAGTTTCACTGACAGCACAAAAACCATGCCTTGTACAGAAGATCTTTAAATACACAATCTCAGAGAGTGGCAGCAAAAGAGGCAGCACAGTAGACAGTGGTGGTCTGAGTGACCATTAAATACATTGGGGCAGCTGATGGATTTCTGTGTACAGGAAGTCTCTACAGATTCTATTTCACACCTGCATCTTGTCTTTGAAGCCAATCGACTCATTTTCTTTAGATGTTTCTGGTTTGCATCTGTCCCTCTCTGCATCAAGTCAAGTTTTATTCAAATGCACACAACAGTTTATTGTAAATATAGCATTCTTACCTGCCCTCAGTTAATAGATTACATGCACTGGAGCTAATACAACACCTTTTAGAAAGGCTAACATCTTGCATTAATAAAGCAAAGACATCTGTGTCTCAACTATATTCTTTGTGTGTGTATACCTCACAGGAAAGTCCAGAGTATCCATTTGGGCAGTCACACATTTCTATCTGATGGGCTTTCTCACTTTCTCTGGTTGGTGTGCCTTCCTCTGCCACTGTTAGACTGATCTCTGAAATCCTGAAGACAGATGTAAAAATCATTCACAGCAATGATTCTGACAAGTATTTTCTTTGTGTTTTTAGGGACGTTGTTGGTAAAGCTGTAAAAATAAAATTTTTTATTTTGGTGAGAATAACAACATTTTTACAACCACACTTAGTGGCTTCATAGGCTAAAACTAAATTGGAAACCCGTGAAATATAATTGAAAGCCAAGTCTTTGAGATACAAATGAAAAGTGGTTTAACCTTGAGGCTGTTTTTTTCAGCTTTTATGTTTAACATTCAACACTGAGCAACACGGCACAGAGGTGCATAAAACCGTGTGTGTATTTTACCGACTGTGTCTCATCAAGTTCCCATGTGATGCCTTTATCAGGATGTATTCCACATGGAACAGAATGTCCATAAAGTCTTCTCGAGTCATCGATCGACCATCTGCATATTTCCACTCATGCTATTCACAAATACACAGATGGAAAAAAAAGTTGATATCCTGAGAGATCCACTTTATATATCTCTAGTCTGACAGTGCTAAAGTGGCCAAGAACAAGTGAAATAAAAAGTACACAGCATTTCTTTTATAGTATGAAACTACTGCACCTTGTTTAAAATATGAATTTATTTTTAAATCTGATGTACCTCTGTCATGTCAATCTCATGGCGGGTGAGCTGACCAATCTGAAGTCCTTGGATGTGGCGTGTCATGACTATGTTGTGGTTAGGACCACCCTTGATAATGACCTGAGGCTCATAGGAGGAAGGGCCGGTTTCCTCTCTGGCTTCGTAGTACACTGCATACTTTAGCTGACCACCATAGGCTGTGATCTAAAGAGAGGCGATTGAAAAGTCCCAGTTTATCAGAATTCAAGCTTTACATTTTGAAAAGTCCCAGTTTGTCAGACTTCAAGGTTTACATTTGTGGCACACTAATATACACTCATCAGCTCATGGTGCTCATAGGACATTTTAAGGCAAGTGTGACAAGTGATGGCTGCTCCAAAAGTGGTTAGCACAGAGATGATAGTAAAAGAAAATGTTTCTACAAAAAAATGTTATCTACAAAAGCGCCAGTTGACAGCTTTTTCTCAATTGTAAGTGTTTGTTTACATTTTTTCCAGCTTGTTGTAATTTTGATTTATTATTTCGGTCATCTGGTGGTAGATGGCTGATCTGGTCAGTTACAATGTACTCATGTTACTGTAGGAGAAATGCTTTATACAGTCATTTGCCGAGTGTCTTTTAAAAGTTCCTATATTTATGAAACACTTTCAAGAAACCATTTTGAAAGATGATTCTGTACTATTACTACTACTACTGTCATTTAGCAGATGCTTTTATCCAAAGCGACTTACATTTGAGAAACACTACATTTGAGAAGCACTGTAACAAACATCTGAGGCATTAGATCACCTATTAATTGAGAATTTTGGTAGATGTAATAAAGAAAGAGAAAGAGTAGAAAACTAAAGGTTTGGATAAATGCTAGTAAATACCTTTGTATAGTTACAAATAGACATTGGAGGATCCAAAAGAAGAATGGTGTAAAGATTTGCAAGTGGAATTTGTAAGTGCTCACAAATTCTGGGAAATTTGTTTTTTTGATATCAAAAATAAAACACAATGACAGCAGTGCAGATTCTCACCATAGAGCCTGAGAACTGCTCGGGCAGTTTCCAGTAGTAAGGTTCAGACAGAGTTGGTGTGACCAGCTCTGCATGAGCTAGGATCTCTGGGTGCTGGAAGCTGACTCCTCTCCTCGTCTCCACTGTGTTGGATTTATCCACCAGAGGGAGTATCGTCTGCTCTGGCTTCAGTGTCAACTAGAATCCACAAAAACAAAAGTTGTTTAATCCCAGGATTACCTTGCTTTTAGAGATGACATAATTAAGAAAGAGCTTTGATACACACGTAGAGCAGCCAAGTTTTATATGATCGTTAAAATAAAAAAATTGAGTCTTTACTGGCTTTTCGTATGTGTATGTCCTTGTTTATTTGCTGCATTACTTACACACACACACACATACACACACGCATACAAACACGCACACACACACACACAAACACACATAACTGCAGTGGGTGCACAGGAATCCAGGAGTTGTGTGCTGTCGGCATCTTTCTTCTCTTATTCAGTCACTAAATTGGCTCTTTCCCAACTTCCCATCTTTTACTAATGCTAACTCAAACAATGATCCTCCTTCACAATCCTATAACTTCACCAGACAGGCATTTCAAATGGATTTTGTATGATACCTTTTCTAGTGAAAAGAATGTCAGTATATTTTTTCGCTATTCCGTCTTTCTTCTCTTTTTATGTCAGCCAAGGACACTGGTTTCAGACATGATAAAGACGGAACATGCAGATGACAAAACAGGCCATATGTTGGAAATGTTGGTGCAAATGTTTGATTAAACACATGACTTTACTCATTCTTAACCATCAGATTCTATTAGAAAGTCTTCATGAACTGAATGAAAAGACAATGAAAAGATACATTCATTACAGAGCAGTTAAAGGTTCAGTAATGTCATTCAGTAACATTTCTTTGGATATGTTCACTGTATGTCTCAGAATAAAATATCTAAATTGCAATAACTATTTGTGATACCTGAAATATTGATTCATTTTTACACTACTTTCTCAACGGCACTGAGTGACATTTGTAACATGTGTATTATATTATATATATGTTTTTGGTGATGGATCCACAGAGCAGCTACTGAAACCAAACACTTCATAGGAAAACCTTGCCCTGCACTTACTGGTAACTACATGTAATCCCATGTAGTGTGAGTTTGTCAATGTGTATATGTCTGCATCTGAACGGTATGTGCGTGTGTGTGTGTTTAAAGAATGGCGACTGCAAGAGTGTTTGTGTCCCGTACCACTCAGTGCAATCTCACGATTCAGTGGTTCAGAAAAAATCTCCTTCTTTCCACTGAACTTTCCATTTTTCACATCTTTCTCTGTCCAGCTTTCCCTCTCTGCCTCTCTCTCCGTCAACAATAAATGAAGTGAATGCTTGCTGATCAAATAAAGCCTGTCGCCATCCTCCATCCTAAAACTCTATGGTTACCATGGAAATGGCATTTTATTGCTGATGGAAACTATTTCCTCAGTGAAAAGAATTTTCTGGAATCATCCACCTTCAGCAACTGTTTGTAAACCCCCCATCAGTCAGACAATTGCAACGATTCTTGTATATTATTCCCGCATATGTCTTTTGGCGAAGAAGAATGGAAGAGGTGGATTGGACAAACTTGGAAAATTCAGCCTAACACCACAACTCCAGGCAACAGTAGTTTGTCTTAAGAACAATTTGAACATGAGCAGACTTCAGTAACGAAAAAAACAAAACTAAAACTTTTTGCAATATTTTCTGAACTATACACAGACAGTAAATTGTAATTGAGAGTGCCCTTAAAAAATTTAGGCACTGCAAAGAGGGAGGCAGAGGGCTATCCACAAGTTCAAAAGTGAAAGGTCCTCTTCTCAAGTTTACTAAATTCTGTTATTAAACAGCTTTTTCTACTATATATGAATGTTAATAAACATTAGAAATAGTCATTGATATCCATCTGCTTATACTAAGTACATTTTTGATTGTTAAATAATTGCTCCAGATAGGGACATAATTGAAGCAGGGTAATACCAGCTTTCAACAAATAAGATTGTTCAAAGATAAAGACTTGTCCATTTTTACAACATATATTGTTTTGTGGGCTACATTTTTAAGCCTTAAGTTTAGTATTTGGCCAACCTTTTAATTTTTTCCCTTCTAATTATAATTTTAACAGGCTTTACAGCTGTACTCATAACATGAAACAAAGAATTGAGACCATAAACCCACCAGGGAAAAAATTAAGGTCACAGATCTAATGGGAAAGGAGTAATTTTCTCCGACATCGAAGAACTCTTTTAGAAATAGACTTAGCTCTAAGCATTGTTTAGGTATTAAGAGTGTCCGTGATAATTTTCTAATTGTATTAATTACTTCTGCTATAGCTGGGAAATAAAACAGCAAATCATATTTGACAAAAACTATAGCAGCTTTAAGTATTGCATGAGCAAAGTAGAAGAAAAACCATCTGAAAAATACTCAATCCACTCCCTAAATATATAAATGAGTATTAGTGAAAAAAGTTAAAGCTAAAAGTGGAAATTTTTTAAGGGTAATCCCACAAACCACTTCAAAATATCAATACTTACCCACATCCTTATGAGTCCCTTTGCTTCTGTGCATGACTGTGTCAGTCCATAACAGTAACACCTGCTGCACCCCAGTGGATTTCTCACAGATAATCCAAACATCTCAGGCTTACAGCGATCACAGTTGTGTCCTTCCACATTTTCCTAAAATCATAAATAATGGATACAGGAGTGCATAGAAACGAGGACAAGGTAAGCTTTGAGTGATTCTAATGTTTTGTCGACATCAAAACATACAGTATGAGAAACTCTTTATGTAAGAGCATATGATTTAGCTTCCCAAAGTCTAAATGATGTCTACACCTGAAATCAAGATGAGTCTAAGAAAATGTGTTCAAGTGGAGGAAATTAAAACCCTTTCTTCCCACTATGATGACTGCATATCATAACTGGCAAATTTACAGTTACAAAATGTAATTACACCATGTGAAATCTAGAATGAAGCAATGGACATGATGTTCTTTGTGCAGATTTAATGAGGCCAGTTGGGCGTTTGTACAGGCTATTGTCTAACAACACATGCAGCTTCATCCATGCAAGTGCTTCATGCATCTTCTTCAATGTTTCCTTTTATTGCGCTCTGCTGTCTCAGCTCAAACAGAAGTCAACACAGATATGAATGTTTGTATTGCATGTATAGAGAGTGAATGTTTGCATGTATAAGTTTATACTGAATGAGTACACAGGTGAGACTCTACAGTATAGGTCCCAGTATACTGTATGGCGGCCATTGCACAGAGTGCACACACAAGGAAAATAGGAAAAGATACACATGTATTTTCAGATCACATAGAAAAGCCAAGCTATTTTTTACCTTGCAGCTACATTTTCCTGTTCGCTCTGCACAGCCACAAACTCCTCTCTCTAGGTCACAAGTTTGGCCGTTCGATCCTGCAACGTTACACTCGCACTGGATGCACTGCGGGAAATGTGGATGCAGAAAACGGCAAACTTTAGTTATCAACATTGCAACAACCTCAGAAACGACGTAAGCTACTAGAGATACTGTAGCTTTACTTATTCATCACCAAATCAACCAACTTCACCCAAAAATAAAAAATAATCTTCTCACTGTCACAGCAGTTGGAAATATGTAGACATTAAATCAAAGTGCTCTACTTAATTTTACAATGGATGCAAATAAGTAAGTTCAAATACATCAATAGTGCTTTAATAGCCACTGTGTGCAATGATACCAGGATGCTCTTCTTCAAACCAACTACACTGAAATTAGAGATTTATTGAATAAAAGTAAATGTTATCAGTAATTTCTAAGTTTTGAAAAAACAATTACGAGGAGGTCTTGTTTTATTGTTAAAGTGGTAGCGCATCATCAGTATGTGTTTAAGAATTTGCCCCTTTGTGAAAATAGAGCCATAAACCTACTCAGGCCCTGAATACTTAATCCTATTACTCCACAGCTTTATCGTTTCTCCCATTAAAAATAAAATTAGAAAATACAGAAACATAAACAGAGTTTATCTGGATCATTTACCTGAGGAAAGTCTCTGTATCCAATCTGGCATTCATCACATTTTTCACCTCTGAAGGAATCCCGGCAGAAACAGCAGCCTGTGTTTATGTTGCACTGCTGCGTCACTGAACCAACCACGTTGCAGCCACACTCCTATTTACAGATGCACACAACCAAAAAGACAAATCATTATTTGTATACATTCATCCTCAACAGTTTCAAACACATGTGGTCTCAACAGGATACTTATTCTGAGCAAGTGAACCAGAACCGCAGTCGTCGTACTTTTAAAAACAAAAAGGATTCTAGTGATTTTGATTTCTTCCTATGTGCAGCTTTTATGAATTTCCATCATGTGTTGGTGTGCATCATCTCTGCTAGTTCTCTAACAAATTGATATATAAATTGTTATTTCTAGTACAACTTTAAGGATTTTAAAAAAAATATTTTTTGGTACGTTACTGTTTTGCTGTGTTTGACTTATTTTGTTGGTCCATTCTACCCAGTCCGTTTTCTTGTCCCAATATTTGAATTACAGTAGTTTAACGACAATAAAAACATTAAAAAGTTATTATAGTTACTTCTGACACTTTGATAATTTCAGAACAAACCAATTATTTTCAATATTTTGAAGAAAGTTGTATTAAGAAATGCAAATGTGGATTGTTGAACTCAAAGGGAAAAGGATGTAAAAGATAAGGAAATGCAGAGAAAAGGTAATGTAAACAAGTACAAGCCCCACTTTATTAAAACAATATACAAATGTGTCATTCAGCTGATTCCACCTCACCTTACACCCAGTGATGATATCATGGCCCCAGTGATTGGGAGCACAACGGTCGCACCTCTCACCGATAGTGTTGGGGGGACAGATACACTGCCCGGTGTTTGCATCACAGTTATTTCCCACCTGACTGCATTGGCATGCTGTAAAGGAGGGAGGATAGGAGAAGTAATCAAAAGGAATTCAAAGTGGCAAGTCTAGCAGAGTAGTGTCCAACTATGTCACAGTTTTTTTTTTCACACTCAGGAAACAAAACTACATGTTTGGGACTGATAACCATGTGGTGACTTCGTTTTATTTAGCTGAAAAGGTTGAAATCATTTCACCACAGAATTTATTATACTTATCACCTTCCAGAAAAGGATGCTGTAACTGTTATATAAATATTATTCAGCTGTATAAAGATTTATCCAGATTACCTGGTAAACTGTAATTGCGGTACTGTACATCATGATTTATCATAGTCTATCAAGTTATTCACAACATGTTCCATAAACCCAGCAGAAACTGATCAAAGAACTAGAAAATAAGTGTTAAATTGAAATTCAAAGACAGCTTCTGTGATGACACTGAAAACTAAAAACTGCCTGGGTGGGACTAATTCTGACAGCCTCAGTTAAACCATATTACCATCTGGCATTGTGACTGTTTCTGTAAATTTGACAATATACCAACAAGAATAGACAAAGTAATGATGTTCTTAATATAACACTGAGAACTGTGAATTAAAAACAACTAAAATTGAGCCGAAGGTGGTAAAATGAGCATAAAGCCATGTTAACGATTCAAACAGAAGAAAATCTAGCAGAGTTGCATTAACAACAGTCTGGTCTGTAGGATGCATCTGGCTGTTATGATCCCAAAAAGAAGGCAGAACAGAAGGAAATAACAGCTTTACATCATAGCATGTGCTTCAAATTCTTTATCATATGATTGTACAAACATGATGCAGCCAACCCTTAAACATTTACATTATGCATCATAGTTTGTAACAAATAAAGATTGCTGATATTTGAAAGACAAAACATCGCTGTGCTGTTCAAAGGTGAGGGGGGAGGAACATAAAAGGTGGTTATATGAGTAAGAAACTAAACCTACCAGGCAGGATCAGGCAAAAAGTAGTGGAAATACTGGAGTTGTAAACACAACTCTGGATGATGAGGGAAGTGGAAACAGGTGTGCTAATTAACAAGGAGCAGGTGCCAAAAGAGGGAGATCCTCATGTTGACCTGACCTTATTAGAAAGATCTGAATTTCTTCTCTCAGAAAGTTGGAAATTACATCAATTTCCTGTGTTGAAAAGTTGAATCAGACAGTAAAGTCTGAAAAGCAGAGAAAAAGGGTGGGAACAAAATTGGTTGACATATTTTAATTTGCCGCCCTTTATTTCTATGCCGAGATCTGGGCACACACTAAGGATATTTATGTGTTTGGCATCAGTTATATAAAGAGCATTGTGGTAGAAAGCCATTCCCACATAGAGGAGTAACTCTGCCACTACCAAAATACTCATACCAGTGACATGCAGCAAGCTCAAATCCCAAGGTTGCCAGGGTTGTATGTGGACAACCCTGAATCAGTGTTGCAGGAGCATGATGGTTTTTTTCCCATGTATGGAATGAATCATGATGCCAGGATGGGAACAGATGCAAGATCTAATGTAAATAAACTAAAAAAAAAATAAAATCAAAAAAACAAAACAAAAATAATGTGAGGCTGAACTGTGGTCTTAATCCAAAATCCTTTTGTTGCCGATAATTTTTTAAATGCCCAATTAACACAGCACTGTCAGCATAATTTCAGGAAGGGATTTAGGAAGCAGGTTACATTTCTGAAGCAAAGACGGACACAGAATCAATGTTTTAGACGGATAGTTCAGCTACCTTCTGCAAGATGGTTTTCTGGACAAGACTTTATATCTCATATTTTCCTAATAGTGCAGAAAAAGGCAACTCAAAACGGCCACCGGTCAAGGAATAGAAAAAAAACCTTAAGCTTGTGGTGAAACCTCCCGTGCATTAATGATGCATTCAGTGCAGCTCAGAAATCACAACTCTAACAGTTTACCTCATATAATGTCATGGAACAACATCTGACAACTACTATATTGAGAATTAAACTAACCAGCATTATGCAGAGTCAATGTGGGCTGCTTAACAGCTTAAATAAGTGTTATAACAATATATTATTATTACATCATGATTGTAATGTTACATAATCCTGTTATATATGGTAATAAAAATAAACACAAATACTGTGATCAATATGCAATACAT
The DNA here is from genome assembly GCA_036024015.1 of Craterocephalus amniculus. NCBI lineage: Eukaryota > Metazoa > Chordata > Actinopteri > Atheriniformes > Atherinidae > Craterocephalus > Craterocephalus amniculus. The sequence continues at coordinate 17,741 of JAVQJG010178875.1, forward strand.
TTTAGACAGACAGAAAGACAGAGAAAGAAATTTTGCACATTCACAAACATTGTGCATTAAAAAAATATATATTTTCATTAAAAATCTCACAGCTTGATAATTTACGCAGTAAACTCAGTATTCTGTGTGTTCGGTCTTCAAAGCAGGCAAAGATTAATGCACAGGCTGGCCAAGCCTAGAGCCTAGGGGTCCCAACTGTTCAAGGGCCCCGGACTGAACCCTTAAAGAAAAAATTTTAACTAAAAAATTCAACAACAAGCATCTACTTACGAAAATTTTTCAGTTGTGTGAGTATGTCAAAGCAGTTGACATACAGTGGATAAAGCAAGTTACACACACCTGTTTACAGCACAAATATAGATGATTATACTGCCTAAAATGGATTAAAAGTTCTCTACTTACGTGTGCAGCCACCCTCCTGGAAGTTGAAGAATCCCCGTGCACATCGGTCACACTTGGGTCCAGAAACACCCGGCTGACATCGACATTGGCCCTTTTCATCACAGTCGAATGACTTGGAACCAAACGAGTTGCAGTGACAGGGCACGCACAGTCCACCTGTCTCAATGCCGTGAGTCTGAAGCTGGTGAGACAAAAGGTAGAACAATGGCGTCAATGACTAGAGGTGAGTCAAAATAGAAAATTTGCATTAGATAGACAGCACACCAACATACATGCAAAAAGTAAACCAATAAACTAAAATTAGATGCAGAAAATGAAAAAATATATATTTTGACCAAACAAGCATGAATAAATGCAACTAGCAGAAATATCTGTGACTGTGTGATACAAAGGGAATCCCCATAAATGAAAGGGGATTTTATACTTACCTTGAAAATAAAAAAATTGAATTAGGATATATTTCTATATATATAT
>JAVQJG010178895.1:0-16214 GCA_036024015.1 Craterocephalus amniculus
ATAATTGCAACTTACCACTGTTCAAATAGAAGATGGTGGAGGATGATATGTAGATCCATTTACATCATCCATAGGCACCGAACTAACTTCCCTTGCGACGTAAAAAAACAAAAAACAACTTGGTTTCCGGAATATACGTTTAGGTTGCCCAATCAGACCTCCAGGATCGAGCAGAGGTATGGCGCTGCCTATGGCCGCCATTTTGCCTGCAGCTGGGTACCTCTCACCTCAAGGCTCAGACTCAAATCAAGGTGTCATGTTTGTTTTCTTTTCATTAGAAATCATTCAACGATGAAAAGTTTGATGGAGTTGGTTATTTCGTCAGTTTTTTGGTTTATTTGTTTTTTTTATTTATTAGGATCAAAACAAACAAAACAAACAATATATTTTGTTGGTTGATGAGAAGCTGAAGCTGCGTCGTGTTCCACACCGGGACGAGCGGCCATCTTGTAAATAAATGCCCTCCCAGTACTTCCTAGTTTGCTTTTTTGGGGTAAAAATGTTCAATCTGACAGAAAGAGAAAAAAAACTGACTTCACTGTTGTGTAAAAGTCTGATTCCTGATGTTTGTGTTAACAGGAAGTTGCAGGGGGACCAACTTTCCCAACATAAATCAGCCTCTTCTGGTTATCGTCGCTGGTAAAATGAACCATGACCAAACTTTAAACCATCATGGATATTCAGCCGGATCTCCTCTGACCAGTGAGAGAATCTGCTGAGTCATGCACAAACACTTTGTTGTCGATGCGAATGTGTCGTTAAATCAAAGTTTGATGAAGCATCACAGAGTATAAAAATATTCTTTTCCTTCCTCACCAGTCTGTTGAAATGTTGTGAAACTTAGACCTTTGTTGTAAAGTCGAAAATTTTGCTTCTTCACGCCTTTTTCAAACTAAGTTGAATTTATTATGTAATGTTATTGTTTCATTGCAACAATGTTTGTGGTTTTTGATTCTAAATAAAAAATAAAATAAATTAAATTCAGTTTTATACTAAATTCATCTTTACTCTCAAAATATCAACTTAACTCTAAAAATGTTGCATTAATCCGCAATATTTTGATTCTATTCTCAACTTTAGATTGTTTTCTGGTGAGGAAAGAAACAATTTCCTTTACTATTTGTGTTTTTTTTCTCTCTGTGGTCCCAGATTCATTGCTTCTGTCTGCAAACAGCTGATCAGACTTATAATCCCATCCTACCACCTCCACCTCCCTGCAGACACACATCTGGAATCATCTGAAACATGTAATCTATGTCTGATACATGATGGCCGAGCCATCAACACAAGCTGCACGATGATCGTCAGAAACGACTGACAGACTTCGGATCTAAGTTTAGAAGCAGAGGTGCACATATCTGATAACCTTTCAGATGTTTTCCTTCTCTACCACAGCTGAACCATATAAATGTCTCGTTAGCAGCCTGCAGAGCTGAATGGCTGCATGAGCTACTTCAGCTGTTTGATTCAGGCTTGTAAGAGAAGGAAAACATGTAAAAGGTGGCGGTTGTGTTTGTGGAGGAGCAGATATGTGCTCCTCTGTTAAACGTGAAGTGAACCTGCTTCTTTTACTGACTGCGGCCATCATGGACACATGCTGTACATCTGAGGCGCCGCAGGAAAGAAAATAACTGCAGGTAAGCTCATTTCCAAGCTTTTTGTTTTGCCTTTTGAGATCAATCAATGCCTTTCTTTAAAGCAACCATTCATCATGGACGCCAACGCCACTGAAGCTCATTTAAAGCTGCAGATTTTGCTCATTTAACCCATTAAAAAAAGCTCCAAACAACTGGTTTAGTCAGCATTTAGTCTGAAAACTAACCAAGTATCATCTCAGTGGAAATGAAGAACTGCAGACTAATCACCCAGTTCCTTTCTCGCATCTTTTCTCTGTTCTCCTGCTCATTTACTTCCTTTTTCTCCTCCTATGTTTGCCGCCTGCCATTGATCTTCCCCTCCCTTCATCCTTCATTCCTCCTATTATTTCTTATCTCTTCCTTTTATTGTGCTGCTGCTGCTTTTTTTTCTCTCCTCTACACTTCCAGCTCTTCTTAGTTTCTCCTTATTTTCAGTCCCACTCGGCTGCTTGCTGAGCCTTGAACTCCCATCATGCCTCTGCATGGTCACACCTGTCCAGAGGCCATTTCAGACTAATGAAGCACACCTGTAGATGCAGGTAACGGACACTCTGATGACGTTTCTGTTACGACCAGCCATGCTTGTCGGCCATTATGGACGTTTTATGTGGCTGCAGCTCATTTTGGTTGTGTTGCACTGTAAAAAGATTTACTTGGTAAGAAAGTGTCTTTTGAAGATCCTTGAAATTACAATTAAAATTTTCCATAGATGGTCAACAGGACAATGGGGACACACTTTTAGGTCATTAGTGAATGAAAAATAACAGGTTCAACTCATCAAAAAGATCAAATATGCAATTACTCAAATTATTTTAACCCTTTCATTTTCAAGTCAATTACATGAAAACTCTTTATAGGAAAACCCCATAAAAAGAGTTGTTTTCCATAATTAAGGTGATGGGATTTTATGTAAAGATCAATTCAATGTTTTGACTCAATTAAGTATACAAATAAAAGTCATAATTACAATTAATTCCAGATTTTGTTGCTTAATATGAAAATTCTTTAAATTTCAACACAAGTCTGAGAGGAAACATTGTTATTTATTAAAAAAACAAAACAATCACAACATTGTAGTTTCCCTCAGGGTTCATTCTGTATTTTAATCAGATCAATGAAAGAAGCCATATCTCCAGAAAGAGCCGAAGCCTGAAACCAGTGCTTACCACAAGATGACAACCGCGTGCACCAAAGGGTCAATGCAAATTTTTATGAGGAAATGAAAGACGTCTTACTGCTGACAGGATGCATTAATTATCAGAGAAGCAGAGCACGCAGCAAACCGTCGACGAGGTTGTCATCCGTAGACATGAATACATTTACTCCCGTCATAAACTCCGGTTCATGTTTCCCTCATTTACCACACATTTTATTTGAAACCTCCTCCAGCTCGAGCCTTTTCACTCACTGATACCAAACCTGGATGTTTCCTTTGCTGCTTATTTCTTGGTTTTTGTAAAGCATGCATTTGCTTTTGCTTTGTTTTATAAGCAGCTCATCTCTGCTCATTTCCTGAACTCTGCATATGTTTTTATTATAATTTAATTAAACGATTTAATCCTGAACTCTCCTCCTCGTTGACTTCCCTCCTTCTCTCCTCTTTAATCTTGAGTTTCACTTCCTCCCCTTCCTCCTCCTGCTACAGAAGTGACAGTGAAGCAGCAGCTATATTAAGCCGGCTCTGTGGCGCAGCGCTGACTGCTGGGTTATTGTTTGCTGTGTAATAACAGCTGTCATCCGTGAGGACAAAGCAGCGGAAAATCCGTACACAGCTGTCAGCCTCATTGTTAACTTTCAGTGTGAGAGAGAAAAGAAAGTGAGAGGTAAGGAGAGCTAAACAGGAGGGGATTTAGAGACTTAAAGTGATATTTGCAGAGAAAGAAGAGGCCGGTTTTGTTGGGCCTGTTGTTGCAGAGCCTGACGGAGAAGGCCCGCTGATAAAGCCACGCTTTGATCGCATAATTACGCCACAGATCGGCCGGGAACCTGATTACAAATTCGTTGGTGTAAGCAGGAATTCAGCTTTTGTTCCTCAGATTAAGCCTCTAAAAATAATCTTTTTCACACAGCGAGGTTACAGATGGAGAAGCTAATTACCTCAGACCGGGTTTTATTTAGGACAGGCACTGCTTTGGCTGGATGCTTCCCAGTCTCTGCAGCTGGATTCGGTCACACGTGGACTCGTAATGGGATTCTTGGAGAAAAGATCTCAGCAGCAAAGCAAACTGAATCATGTTTCTGATGATGAAGCGTCCCCAGTCTGCAGTAGATCCGCCTTCTTCTACCTTCTGATCAATGTTTTCAGGCTGAGATAAGTCTGTGAGAAATCTGTGAGAGCGGCTGCAGCCCAACAAGTTAACAATGTCCTACTCATTTCTTTGGTTCTTTTGTAGTTTTAGTTTCGCCATGTTGTGTTTTTAGCAGGACTTTCTAATGCATTTAGTCTTTTAGCCAGATTTTCACCTGCGTCAACTTGAATTACCACACTCCTCTGTTGTCTTCACCGATATTGTCAGGTATTTGGCCGATACGACACATAGTGCGTCCTATTTGAAGTTGGAAGTCCTAAATTCCTCATTAAGTTTGGAGACTGTCACTAGGGCTGGACGATTATGGAAAAAATGATAATCACAATTATTGTGACTAATATTGAAATCTCGATTAATGGACACGATTTTTCATCGATTTTACAAAAAAGTATTTATTGAACCACGAAAACTCCGCATCAAATAAAACTTTTTTTAAAAAGCAACAGGAAATAATAAACAAACAAGTGATGGAATGAAATAATAAAATATTAAAATAATAATAGCAATAAAAATGAATACCTAGTCTATAGTACATGTGACATTAATAATTTTTCTGCGATCAGACAGTCAGCTTGTGTTAATTCGCTGCTCTTACAGGAACACTGGCTTACCTTGATAATCAGACACAGACACAAGCACTTCTCTAAACCAATTGATTTTAAAAAATGAAACCTCCTCCACATCTTTGATAAACCTTCCCACCAGTTTGGGGCCAGTTTGGTTCTCCAGCAGCATCTCCTGCAGGTCACGCTCCGTTCATTCCTGACGTTTCTGTGTAACAGAGCGTGAAAGGCCAGCTCTTCGTCCGGCCGTCTGCAGGTAGTTTCTGACAGCGTCTGCCCTTTTTCAAGCAAAGCGTGTTAATGTGAAGTCACACCCACGCTGGTCCAGGGTGTCTGATGGGAGCAGGAGGCCATCAGTGAGGTCACTGTCCACGGCTGTGTTAGCACGCTGAATCTGCCTGTTCGGACTTTACAAAGCCCCGACACACTTTCAGAGGGTTGATTCTTGTTTTTATATGTTTGGTTCAGACTCTTTTACATCACTTTAATGCATTAAATCCACCTTGTTGCACAGGAAACTGCTCCTGTTTCATGTTTATATCCGGCCGCTAGCATCCACAGCTGTGGCTGTGTGAAGTTATCGCTAACCCACCTTCACCACTAGATGTCTGTAATCCTCAGACACTTGGACATTTAAAAACCCACTATGGCTCTTCAGTGTTTTTCTGACACCAGGCTTTTAACTGGCAGCAAAAAGCAGGAACAGACCACTCCCATCCTGGCTGCACTGCACTGGCTCCCGCTCAATTCAGAATGAATTTTAGGATTTTGTTTTTAAATCATTCAATGGTTTGCCACCGCCTTACACACATACCCGTCCCTGACGTGCCCAACGTTTCACCATTGCTGTGGTAAAATGTGAGCTTTTTTCTGTTTTTCAAGACAATAATATAAGACTAGAAGCAGACTTTCATTTGATGCTGACGGAATAATCCTCAAAAATCCAATAAACAATGTGATCAGGAAGACTTTTCTCTCTGTAAACCTCTGTCAGCTTCTCATCAGCTGCTGCTGTAAATCATAAATGAGTCTGGATTTTCCTTCACTGTCGCTTTACTACAGCATCAGAATGAGATCCTCGTCCTGTGGTCTGTAACAGCTGTTCTCAGACCTGCTGTAAGATCAGCAGCACGACCCTCGTTCGGCCGTCTCGTATCGGATGTAGAACACAGGAACATAAATAATAAATCCAGGACCATAGGAGGTGGCAGGATGGATTGCTGTGCATGACGGGTGCGATCTGTAGGGAGAAGATTTTCCACCAGGAGTAGAAAATACTAAAATAGGTCGCCTGCATTGAAATCAGAATTCAGAGATCAAAAGTGGAAAAATCCTAGGAAAACATTGCTCTGCATAAGTTGAAAAGATTAAAAAGCATTCCACCATCCATGGTATGTACTTGTAGAATATCAAAGATTCAGAGAATGAGAAGGAATCTCTGTATGGATGGGACGCGGAAACTCCTTCTGCAGACTGAAGAGGAGAAAAAACACGGAGCGACATCTGCTCCCGTCTGGACTACGTCTGGCCTGGAAGCAAACATCCAGCAAATAATGATGATGATTTGTGTGTTTCTTCCTTCTTGGCTGTGACAGGAAGTGCTTTTTAAACTTTGGGCTTATTATGCTTTATTAGCATTGGGCTACCCGTATGCTAGCTATGCTAGGCTTTATTTATTTAATGTGCATCTAACTCCGGGCTCAGACTAAAGGCAGCAAGTAAATAAAGATCAACAAAGTCGTAGTCAAAGCGGCTCATGCTCGCATGCAATATGGCGTCATTTTCACTCATGGCCAGAGGGGGCAGACTTCTGGAATAAAACTAGAACTCTGAGTCTCTCCAGGAACTTTTTCTCCATGTTCATCCTTTTCCTTCCCTCCTTCATCTCTCCTGTCCCGGCTTTTTTCTTCCATCTCTCTTTTTCTCTGGAGTTTGCAGACCTCGTCTTCCTTCTGTCCCCCTGCAGCGAGGTTTAATAAGACATGATGATGCAGACATATTTTGGCTGAGGTCACGCTCGCTCACTTGGCCTCATTATTATTGCAAAGCCTTCATCTTTCCCTTTTCCTCCCCACTTCTGCCTCCATCAGTGACGGCTTTTCTCATTGCCGGCATTAATGAAGCAGAAAGTTTCCTCTTGTCTGGTCTCACAGCTGTGATGGGATCCAGATAATCGCTGAAATCTGCAGCTTCCGTCCCCAGAGAGAGCTCACCTTTCAGATTCCAGCAGCTTCAGATGTAAACGTGTTTGTCAGCTCCAGTTTCATGCAAATGCAGCAGTTTGGCTGAAGGTTTCCTGGTTTAATTAAATGTTCTCCTGGACAGAACTGACCTCTTCTCGGTGTGACGGCTGAGTGAGAAATAAAAATGTTGAATGTCTGCAGCATTGCAGTCTAACATATCAAACTCTACTCCCATCTTTGTAGATGTTGTTATTATTTTTGTGACCCAGTAAACCAAGCGTTCCCCTGATCTGCCCTCATGCAGCGTCTCTGCTGGAATCATAAACAGCACGATGCAAACTTACACAACTTCAGCTTTGAGGTCTCTCTGGACTGATTTGATTCTAAATATTCTTCTTTTTTAGATTTAACTGTAGCTTTTACACTTTATGTCCCCCATTTCGTCCTTTTCTGCCAAAAAACATCACCCTTGCAGTCCTGTGTGGACACGGCTCTGCTTTAGTCCTTGGGTTCACACCTAATTGAATCTGCATTCACACTGCTGAGTCATACAGAAAACCTTTGGAAAACATTTCCCCTCCACACCTCAGGTCACTGCTTCTGTTTTTCTACCATGTCTCCCCTTTTGAGGCATAAACATTTCACGGCCCCCCGCCCATGTGTATTTAATTATTAAGGGTTGAATAGACTGGTTCAATATGGGGAGTTTACCGAATGTGAGCACCTTCTTGTCGTATCAAACAGATAACATTTTTATGAACTTGTCCTCTGATGATGGATCGGCACTGAAAAAGAAACTCCACCATGCATCAGGGTGCAGGGGGCATGTTAACGGAATATTTTATGTCATTTATTGTTTTTATTACATTGATGATCACAATTTGTTTTAACTTCACAATAACTGCACATCAGAATATTTCACTGATCAGTTTTCTCAGACTCACTTATCTGCTGTCTTTACTTATTTATCCGAGGCAAAGTGACTGAGTCAATATTTGATGGAGAGAAATCGCAGCTAATGGCCGACAGACTGCAGCGAGCAGTGAGTGGACTTACAAAGATGAAGATGAAGAGGAAGGAGAGAGAGACGGATAAAACCTTCCCAAAAAAAAGAAGTTAGGGTTTGTTTTAAAGAGATTCAAAGACAGAGGAGAGGAAGCGGGAGCAGCCAGCGCTGTGTTACGACTTCAGATAACACGCTTTGGCTGAAATCAGTCCAGCAGACAGATGGGTGAGCGAAATGCAAACAAAAAGCCTCCAGGAACAAAGAAGTGTTGGAGTAGAGACGTTCAGAGAGAAGAGCAGAGAGGAAGAAGAGGTTTGAAGCAGGTTAATGAGCGCACATGAAACAGAATTACAGAGCGAGGACGTGATTAACCGTTACAGGCTGACCTGAGAGCTGCAGATAGAGACACCCTGTTACATCACACACTCACATTCACTAACACCTACCTTTGTTTATGGCTTTCTCACTCATATTAACACTGTCTGGGTAATTTCATTCCAACTTTAACAGCAGAATTTGATATCAAAGGAATATTTTTCCACAAACTTCATGAAGTTTGTAGATATCAGCTAATGTTGTATTCATCTGGAAATAAAGAACAGAAAAGAAGGAAGTTTCACACCTCAAGATAACAGCACATATAAAACAAATAGTTAACAACTGCGATGGAGCATTGGGGGCACACCATTATTTTCCTTCCTCACCTAAAGTAAAATTTTGTTGCAAAGTAAGGACAAATTGAGAATAAATTCAAATAAACTTTAAAGAACAAAGTAAAAAAGTGAGTTTCCTTCTTACTTAAAGCTTACTCTGAAGTAAAACGTCACAATCTCATTAACACTGCATCATCTTATACATGCATATACCAAACATTTTGACTTTATTCTTTACATTTTGACTTTAGAAAATAACAGGAAGTAGTGTGAATACAAGCATGCAAGTCTAAATAGAAAGAATAAACATGTGGTTGTGCAGTAAGATTTGGTTTTGACTTTTTTGTTGTTCTTTTTGAATTATCTGGTGACTGCCTTACCATGTGGAGAATGAATAATAAAAGTGAAAATGAAATGAAACTGTCACTCATGATCTTAGCGTTAGCTGCTTGGAAGCTAATAAGCTGTAAAATAAACGAAATGTGAACATTTAACTTTGTTTTTATGCCGGCTTCCCGACTCGTGTCATAAAGTATCGTATTCTATCATATAGTATTGCAGAGTATCATACTGTATCAAATTGTAATGTTTTTTATCACATTATTTTGTGCTGTCAAGTGTTTCCGACAGCCTGAACTCCCACGCGACCTGAATGCAGCACGAAGCCGTCACTGTTGGCTTCGCTTTGTGATTCATCTCTGAATCTCTGTGCTCTGATTTCTCTGGTTTTTCCCTTTTTGGCTCAGATCAGCGGACAGCTTAGACCTCTTCAGATTTATTTCTGATTTCAGGTCATTGGGACTCTGGTGGCGGATATCTGAAATGAGACGCCGGGCTATGCATCAGAACTAACGTCCTCCTTGGATGTTTTACGTTTTTTCACGCTTATGAAAAAACGTAAAATTTATGAAGTTGATGAAGGTTTCCGTTAGCTGTTATGTGTGCAGGTTTGTCACAGTGTTAATAAGCTGAGAACAGGCTGGGTGCTCCTTCTCCTCCACTGGCCATGCTGCCATTCTCATCCAAAAGCATTTAAATCAGCTCCGATCCAGATGTGGACAGCTGAGTTTCTGCATTCTGTCCATATCTTACTTCTTCTCTGCATCATAGCTTTAACCAGCATATTTGAATTTCAGGCAGAATATATGGACATCTTTCTGAGTCAGTGCACTGGTTTCCAGAAGGGAATAACGTCCCCAGCACACAGAGATTCCTCCTGAAATCTGAATCTTTAGATGCTATTCTAAGTTGTAGACGGTGGATCTCCAAAGTCTGAGGAACATGTTTGGAGACACTTTGTCTCAGACTGGTGAACCTCTGTCCATCTGACAGACTCTGCCTCTCTGAGATGCTCCTTTAATACCCAGTCATGTTAGTGACCTGTTGCCTAGCAACCTAATAAGTTGTCTAATGCGCCTCCAGTTGTTACTTTTCAACATTTTGTTTCTCCTGTTCCAACTTTTTCAAAATATAAAATTTGTTTATGTTCTACTGGGAATCAACTCAGGTATGTATCAGGTTTTAGGTTTTCCAGAATTCTCCAGGTCTGGATCAGGTTTTCCTGCCACTCATTATAATGGTTCCTTTATGCATAATGACTCTGAAAATGATCGTTATTTGGGAACGGAGAGGAGACGGGAGTAAACCAGCTTTCTCTGTGAGTTCTTGAGGCTTTGCTTTAGTTCATGCCCTTTTTATTCATCTTTATAGTTGTATCTTTATTTCCGTGTCCTCTGCTGTAAGTTATTGGGTTTTTGTATTTCTGTGTTTTGTTTTTTTATATTTAGTTATTTTCCACCTCTTGTCCTGTTTCTCTGGTTTTTATTCATCTAATTGCTGTAGATTTGACTCCCGTCTCATTGCAGATGTTGTGTTATAAAAATGTGAATTAGTTGTAATAGTTTTGGTGTTTGGGTCATTTTCTGGTTGTTTATCTGTTTAGAGTTGTTTCATACACACAACATACACAGAGCCTCTCCATCTATCTAGAAAAGGCTCATCTTTGTCTCATGAGTCCATGAAGTTTGTCCCAGAACATTTCAGTGCTTTTTGGCCAACTCTCCCTGCTAATGTGTGGTTAGCATCGTCTGGTTTAGCTTGTGTTCATGAAATCCATGTGATCCCTTCACTGCAGTCCTCTGCAGGTTGTTTCTGGCCACCTCCGTTCCGCCATATTTACTCAGAACACCAGGGGTTTCTTTCTTCTTCAGGACATTGCTGATGGTTGCTTTGCCTCTGATTGGCTCTCAGTCTTCCCTCAGCTTGTTTCCCACCCACAGACAGCTCTCTGGTTTCCATCGTGGTTCCTCCAGGAACGATCTGCTCTCTGCACAGCTAAGCCCACATTCAGCCAGTCAGTGAATCAGAATCTCCTGAAAAAGTGCTGCATTTCTGTAACTTAACTTCTGAGATGAAATGTACACATATAGACAAACAGTATGCAAATCAATGTATTTCAGCTTTTTTTTTGCTTAGATTTTGCAGAAATTTGCAGCTTCAGAAAACCTCAAATTAAAAATCTCAGAAAATGAGAGTATTGCTTTAAATCGATTTAAAAAAGCATTTTAAATGGAAAAACATCAGGCCTCTGAAAAGAAACTACTGCATCTGTACTTAGTACATAAAATGTGTTGGTTTAACTTTTTATGATGAATCGCCTGAATAAAACAACTTTTAAAGCATAATCTCATTTTCCCATTAGTGTCTGTATTTGTTGTTGGGATGATTATGGGACACGCCCGATTGCTGGAAATGATGCTACCTCCTGATCCAGATGTAAACATCTGGAAATAAAAGCTGCAATCTTGATGTTTAGTCTCATCAACATCAACCTTCTGCAGCAGAACAGAAGAATCTTGTTTTTCTCTCTGCTGTCCTACTTTGTTCACGTTTCCTACTCCTGTTTTCTGCATTTTTGTTTACTCATCCCTGCTTTGTCCTCTTCTGGTCTCTTTACGTTATTTCATGTTGACTTCAGGTCACTCTGAGTGTGCCGGGGCCCATTGGGAGCCAACATGTGGGTCTCCTGGCTGACACATGGGGGACGAGGTGAGCTGGATGCGGCGGTGGAAGTCTTCCATTAACGTTGGGGCGGGGACTTTGCGTGGGCAGAAACACGCACAGCCGCACGGCTGATTAAGCTTTGCGAGCGTGCAGAGATGCTCCGTCGGGCTCCTCCATCCATTAGACTCTGAGGAGTTAAATGAGGCGTAGCTTCCGCTGCTCTGCTCACCTCGCATTAAAACAACACTGGGCACCGAGAGAATACGCACAGCTGCACTTCTTATTGTTCAGCTGACACCCGAGCACATCTGAGGAGGATAGGAAGTCTCGCTGAGGACCAGACCCAGGAGTCTCAGCTTCCCTGCTACACGTTTAGTTTCTGCGTCTCCTGGTTTCACCTCAGGTTTTGCTGTGAATCTGGATCCTTTTTGATGTGAAAGCAGCCGAGCAGGCCACGGGAGCCGTTTGAAGTGGAAAGAGTTTGATTTACTCCTCGCTTTCCTGGCGCGATGCATGTTGTTTTAATACTGGGTGAAGCTTAAGGCCTGAAGGCTGAGCAGCATCTTCAAGAATAATGTCAGAACAAGGTGTGGGCACCTTTAAATGAACAGATATCAGGTAATTCTTTTTTAAAACACTAAAAAATGAGCTGTAAAAAAATTTAAATGGAATGATCTTTCTGTGCAGGAGGGTAATTACATTTAATAACAAAGAAATATTTCAAGACTTTAAGTTTAAAACAAGTTACAAAAACACTGTTATCAAGCTAAAACCTCTTCGTGCTTCTTTTTTTTAAAAGAATTTATTCAATTTTAATCTTAATCTGAGTTTTTTTAATACTGTTTCTTTTAAAATCTCTTTCTCAAATACTTTTTTGCTGAAAGTAAGATGGTAAGACTTGGTTTCTGCTAGGAATATCATTTATACTGATATGCTTTTCTTCATCTTTGTTGCTGCTGGTTTTTTAAAGCTGCACAGCTCAATACCTCTGACTCAATTCATGCAACCACCAAATTGCATGAAATTTTAAAGTGTAGAGTGGATGAAAGGGCAGAGAGGATGATGAGGATGGAAAGATGGAGGAAGCAAAGAAGCAGCAAATAACTTCAGAATAGAAGAAAACGCTGAAGGAGGGAAAAAGAGGCAGGTGGGAGCTCTCAACCATCCATCTGACTCCATTTTACTCTGCAGGATTTAAAATGAGCTTCCTGGAAATCAGAAGAGTCTGGTTCTTTATTTCTGCAACCAAAGACTTCAGACTCTAAGTCTTAGACGTAAATAAAAGGAAAATTCTAGTAGAAAAAGTTAAAAGAAATGACCGTCACCTGCAGTCAGGTGAGAACCTCTGGACCCAACCCAGTGGACCAGACTGGAATATACTTTAAAATAAATGGTGATTCTGATATTTAGTTTATTTACTCACAAACACCATAAGCCTGAATGAGTTTCATCAGGCAAATAATAGAATTATGATTCCTCTTTTTTACTTTGTTGGGCACTAGCTGCGTTTACATGGACAAATATTTAATGTATCCGATTGAAATCAGTCTGATCAGAGATTCCAGCCGACACGTTTCCATGGACGCTGGATAAAATGATCCGATCCGGTGTGTTTATATGATTGACAGATTTAATAGGTTCCAACCATTTTTGGACATGTGCAGTCCACTCGCTCAGGAAAAGGAGGGTATTTCTTTTTTATTTTGAAACTTTTGACTTTCAAAAAGCTCAATTATTCTGAAACTCTTTCAGTTTCCAACGAAAATGTCGTGTCCTCTACAGTCCCGTTAAGTTTTGTTGTTACTATTGGTCACATTTTCCCTGAAATTCATTACGTCGTGTAACCCCCACGTGGTTCAAGCACACGCAGAAACAACATCCTGCTGGAGCTGAGCGGATTGAGTGTTTACATGCTCATTTTGGCCTGATGATCCGATCCTGAAAACTTTAAACCCCCCTTTCCATCGGATCAGAAATTCTTTCCGATCAAGCTCGATCTGATCAGTTGATGTGTTCATATGACACATTTTTTATGTGTCGAACTGGAAGTTCGATCGGATCAAAAGTCTTCATGTTAACTTATGAATGAAATTTAAAACAACTGTTTGAAACATTTACATTTTAAATGCATAAACCAACGTTTCCTATTCATCTCCTGCTTGATCCAGTTTCACCCCTGTCTGATGTGAAGTTAAAATCATGGGCTTTCTTTTATTTTATTTTATTTTTCTGAAGGGTAAAGCCACAGTTTCAGACTCTGAAATCACCCAATTTACATCCATTTCTGATCAGTCTGACAGGCCCTCAGAAATAAAACAGATGTTATCAGAGCAAAATGTTTTTAATTTCATGAGATGAAAGAAGAGCGAGTTCCTTTTCTTTTCCTTTTTCTTCCCCCAGATGAAGTCAGATGTTTAGCAGTGATGAGAAGTGACGTCCCGAGCTGCTGGCATCCATCACACCATCATGTTCTGCCTTTACCTGAGTTTGTTCTCGTTTCTGAGCTTTGCTTTTCATCTTCTTACGCTTGCAGTGGAGTTAGATTTGGCTGTGTGAACGTCTGACAGTCTCCGCTTCATTACAGCGTTGCCTCATGATTTGCATGACTTTAACCCCCCCCCTCTAATTTGGGCTGTAATTCAATCTGTCAAGCTGCAGCTTTTTGCACAAAGCTAAGCCAAAGCCACACTTGCAGATTCCTCCCAGCTTTTCTCCTTCTGCAATCCAATTTGGTGTCCTAATGATCATCCCCCTCGTTTCGGAGCTGAATGCTGGAGGGGAGCGCAGCCCCCTGCCATGAGCCCAGGTGCTGCCATGCTGGGATGAATTTCCATGTTGTGAGTCTGATGTTTCTGACTAACACGCTCGGGCTGGGGTTCTAAACTCGTTTTGTACTTCAAGGCTTCACGGCGGTGAACCACAAGTGCAGAATTACTGGCTTTTGTTGCGATGTTTGATTTGCATTTGCTGCCACCGCACTCTGGGACCGCAGGAGGGCTGGAGAGTAGGCAGGTTTCTGAGACGTTGACACACAGAGGACCTAAACTGTTTGATTTTCCCTCTGAAACCTACTGAAACATTTCTTCTTCTTCTTCTTCTTGTGGAGACTGTTGTGGAATCTCTAGCCAGTCTCAAATGACCTCTGCAACGGGATGCAGCCAGTAAAACTATATATATATATTCCATTTTCTAAGCTTCCCCACGCCATTTGGGGTCCCTCAGGGCTCGCTTCTTGGCCCAGCACTTTTTGCTATATGAAAATACCAACATATTCTTTCTTCACATATATACAGATGACACAGTCTTGTACTCCTCTACTCCTTCCTCAGATAATCTCATTAATTTAAAACATAGTTTAATTAAATACAGATGGTCTTTACTAATAAATTTACTCTTGACCCTTGAAAGCCGACTCAAGAAAAAGGTTTTGGACAAGTCTGGAAAAAATACTTTAAAATAAATAATGATTCTGACATTTACTTTGGTTTATTTTCTCAAAATACACTAAATCCAAATAAGTTTAATTCGATAAATTTAATATAATATTTATCGGAAAATGGCTTAAATCTAAAATGGATGTTTTACAACATTTTAATTTGAATATATGTACATGCATAAAAAAATAATTTCCAAGCTTTTCGGCATCCTAGCTTTTCCAGACGTCTTCATCAGTGATGTCACTGGCTGCAGAGTGATGTGATTGTCAGATGATGTTCAATCTTTCCACCTTTCAGCTGTGTTTTTCCTTGAGTGATATCAACACAGGTGGTGAACCTGCACCGTGGTCAAATCAGCAAAGAAACTCAAGAGGATGTTATCAGAGGAGGAGAGGAAGGGATGGAGCAAGAAACACAATGAGAGTGACTTTTAGTGGAAGGAGAGATCTCAGAGAAGAGGCAGGAGGAAGATGGATTGTTGGGTCGTTGTTGGGGGACTGCAAAGAAAAAGAAAATCTGCCAGAGTGCAGGAGTGCTACTTTATGAAATTATAATCAAGAAGGAAAGAAAACAAAGCTTTTTTATGGCTATAACATACGTGTAACATGGATCATTTTCATTTAGTTACATTTTAATCTTGGGTGAGACAAAATAATGCAGCCAGACTTTCTGGGTTTTCCTAACTGACCTGTTATAATTTTCACTTTACCACTTTACCTGATGTCCACGCCAGAGACGAGTCAACCAGGACAGCTGCAGCACCCAGAGCCCAGTGGGTCTACTTACAGATGGTGGATGACCTGTTTTTCTGCTGTTATGTGAGGGTGGGACCCCTGCATGAGACCAAATCAGAGGGACTGAACTGCACTAATGTTTAAATCTGCAGCGATGACGAGCTGCTGTGGAGGATCTCCTGGAGTCAGCGGGGACGGAAGCCGTGACCTTCTGGTTCCTCCTCAGCTGCAGACCCTCAGCTAAGCCAGAACACACCACTTTTCCTGCTGATATGCGGATTAAAACGCTCCTGATGCAGCTGCCCGCCTCCCTGCCAGCAGCACCACTGTGTGTGTGTGTGTGTGTGTGTGTGTGTGTGTGTGTGTGTGGGTGTGTGCTTGGCTGGATGAGTCGCTGTTTTTCATCGGGGTCCTGAGAAATCAGCGATTCATCGGGACCCCTCTTCAGCTCCAGAGCGCACAGTCGGTCTCGGAGCGCCGCAGGAGCCTGAAAACCATCAAACGGCTTTGAAGAGTGTTACGTTGCCATGACAACCGACATAAAAAGAAATTAAAGGGTGAATAAAAGCTGATTGGCTGCTAATGGTTTGACAACAGGGTATAGATAACTGCTGGTTCAGAGAGATGGAGATAATCACGTGTGTGTGTGTGTGTGTGTGTGTGTGTGTGTGTGTGTGTGTGTGTGTGTG
>JAVQJG010178898.1:0-14528 GCA_036024015.1 Craterocephalus amniculus
TATGCGCAATCAATGAGTCGTTAATTGTAATGAAATTACCCTTTTTACCACATACTATACCACGTAGAAAACCATTTTTCTTAGAAAGATTAAAATAATATCAGGTATAGTTCCTTTAATGTTGTAAATGTCAGGAAGAAAGCAGAAAGTCCATTTTGGGGGGTGTTTAGGCCAAAATGTCAGCAGTTCCTCTTGAATACTAAAAGCCCGACACACTGCTGTCTTTTCTTGCTAAAGTAAGACTGATGTTGATTAGGCCACGAGAGTGCTGACTCTGGATTTGCAACACCTTGCAACGTAAAAATCCAAACAAACACAATTCCTTGAGTTTTGCTGTGTTGCCAGTTTATTTCAGAGTCTTTCCAGGAATTCTGTCTGTGCAGGGCACAAGTGCCTCTAAGCCATTACTGTACATGAAACATCTAATTTTACAATATTCAAATTTCCTGTTTGACATGCAGAGAGCATATCATCAGTCTTTTTTTCAGATTTTGCTGTTCAGGTAGAGCGTGATGTCATGCATTTCTGTTAGAGGAAAGATTTTATTTTTCACAGCTGCGTAAAGAGCAAGAAAAAATAAAATAGCTTGAATAGAAAAACAATCTCAGTCTGTGCACATTGTATGGGATGCTGTACACAGAACTGTTCTCAGACTAGGAGAGAACCAGACGTCGGCTTCTCCCAGTGGGCTACATTCTTCCGGTTGCAGCAGAAACTCAGACTACCGACACAAACCTGAAAAGAGCTGTTATTATCCACTAATAGCCTCTAGACTTAAAAAGACTTCCATGATGGGGGTTTCATCTCCACTATGAGGGTGTGCAGAGGCCTCAGGAGGGTGAAATCAGCGAGTAAACCCTCTTATCTTTCTCTGCTGTAAACAAATCAAACACACAGAAAATGTATCAACATGCAGTGCAGGACCACCCCTCACTGATGCTGTGTGTTCCCTCCTGGTACCAGAGGGGAAAAAGGACTGCTGATGCATTTAATTAGAGTGCATTTAGAGAACAGCAGCCTTTATCGCCATTCGTGTCCCTCTTGAGGACGCTCGGAGCAGGAGGCGCTTCGGCTGAGCAGATTAGAAGTACTACAGTATGAAGCATGCTGCTTGTATTGTCTGACAGCGAGCAGCCCGAACAGTACGGTTCCCTATCAGAAAAATGAAACTTTGTGAGGGAGGGTTTAATCTATCTGTCATTGTGCAACTCCAACGAGAAGCTGCCATTCACCGAGCTGCACATTGACACTTGCAGACAGACTTTGAAGACTGAAACAGTGACAGTCTCTCTGTCACACAGAGCAGCAGTTTACCTGGATGACAGGTGCTCAGAGTGGTTTTGGAGAATGTTCTCACAGGTGTATTTACTGCAAAGCTCAGTGCACTGCACCTAGGTGCCTATACTGAAAATAAATCCAGATATCAAGCAACAGGAGGCAGTTATGTGTGCCTTTCCCCAGTTTTACTGTTAAATGCACATTACAAGTCTTATTTTTGTAAATATAGCCCTCAAATAAAAACTGAATCTGCTCCGCTGAAACAGATGGGATGTGTGTCACAGACAAACACAAGAATCAGTCTGATCTGTTATAATGAGCGACTGAGTTTGCTCACCAGTTTAACAAAGCTAGCCTGTTAGAGACGACTGTCAGCACTCTGCTTCCAGCATCAACTCAGACGGGCACACTGATGCAACAGTGTGGGCCCCGGCAACTCGAAACCAGCATTCAGCAAAGATATTTCCTGTTGTAGATGCAGTCAAGAGGAGTTTACCTTCCTCCCAGACAGCTGTGAAAAAAATCTTTCAAACATGAAATGAAAAATGTTTTAGTAATGCTGTTCTAGTTTCTTTTAATTTGAACAAAAAAGAAATAAAATCCATGTACTTAATGAATGGATCTGATCCAGGTACTAATGCTTTATATGTACAGAATTAGTCAGCTCTCAAACCAGAAATTGATGTTGTAGTGCATAAGTGGAAATTTATCAATCTTACCTCAGTTGTTTTCTACAATGCTACAATTAACTGAACAAAATGAAAATATTCCTTGTCTGTGAACAGTCGGTATCTTTGCACTGTTAAGCTGTGCTCAAGTAGACAGAAATCACCCTGATCTCCAACAGATATATATATTCTTTTAAGCAAGCACATTATTTCTAGGTACCCAGAAATTATAATCAAGCTCTCTTTGTGTCAGGCTGTATTAAAACTAAACCACAGACGTCCAGGTTGGCCAGGAAGGTCATCTACAAACTCATACAAGTCCAGATAAGAACAAGTTTCAAGTTTTGGGGCAGATTAAGTGTTAGTGAACAGTTGTAACACTGATATGTAACAGCCAAAGACACTCGTGATCTTTAGAAATCGGCTTCTAAATGACAGGAAGGCTGAAAACAGAAGTGCAATGACATAACAGGAAACATATGGGAAAACAGTAGTTGCAAAAGATGCAGAAAAAGGATGATGTGATGCTCTAACGAGGGAAACAAACTTGTGACAAGCAGTAATTATTTTACAGAGTAGCTGATACTGAGGTATAAATATTTGAGAGCAGTGTGGGAGTGTTTAATTAACTTCATTGTTTTTCTGACACAGAGGCTGCAGCTACATGAAAACAATGCTAATATGATACTAATGAAGGTGATTACATGATAAATGTAGATGCATATCAGATGCATTCCGATATGCTTAACTTTCAGGTCAGCTTGATGATGGAAATGACCGTGGTGGGCGTACTCAGGAGTTCAGATTATATTTTCACAAGTCATTTTGAGTTTATGTGGGAGGTATAAATGCAATGAAAGGGGAAAAGGTGGCTATTTTAAAGGAAAACCGAAATTTTTACCTTTCGTGGTCTTCAGATAATGGATGAGCACAGCAGTTTTATTTTATTGAGAAAACCGAACTTATAGGGACAGTAAAGCCCCTCCAGAAGGAGTCAAAGGTCATGCTTTTCTCAAATTAATAACAGCAAAGAGTTACACCAATGTGAGTCTAAAATTTTCTATTTAAAAAGTTTAAACATGTAGAATAAAACTGATTTTAGCTGCATTCACCCACCAACAGTAAATTGCTTTGGAATGGCAAGTATCCAGCTATGCACCATGACTTTCTGTCAGAGTAAAATGTTACACATTTCATGTCTAAAAACAGCTTAAATGTGTCCAAGCACAAGAGTTTAAGTATATATAATAAATATAAAAATGCTTCATTCTTGCAGGGAATAATCAGCTTTGTGGATGTGAACAAAATGGGGTTACATACATAATTTACAGAGCATTTTATTAACTATATTCAAAGCTTTGGCTCATGTTACACTGGCTTATAGATTTAATGCTTTAACAAAGAAAAAATATTTTCATAATTCAGCTGGACAATTTTCGTACAGAGTTACTGTAAAAAAAATTCCCAACTGCTTTTCAGACACACAGTACTGAAAGCTTAGATTTGATTAAACCATGATGCGTGAAATCAAAGCATCAAAACAACACGCCCCCAGGCAAAATACAGGTTATTCAAGATGAAACCTGATGTTGATGCCTCCCCAAAGATTCTTCAAAAAATCCGATGTTGCTCATCTATGATACATGTGTGCAACAAGAATTTGTAGGCCTAATGTGTTTCACCGCTCGAGTAAAATAGAGCAGACTGCAAGCAGGAAGTTGGATATCTATTTATTCATTAATTTTATTTTCAAACAAATTTAAATCAAACCACACAAGGTCTTCCGTTTTAATCATATTCATATGTTTGATCTGAAAGTAAGGGTCTTATGTAAAAACGAAGCAAAAAATTTGATGAATTCAACCTCTGTGATAGCAGTGCTGAGTAAAATATTTAATTAAGTTGTGTGAATATTGTCTAATAGCTTGGTTTTCATTCATTTTTCATTATCAACAGCTTAATCAAAATATGACTTACATACAAAAAATAAGGAATGGCAGAATCAGGCACGAATTTTTAACCGTCTGTAAATATTTTGAAGTGCTCTTTTCCTGCTGCTGTGTCCTATTTTCCTAAGAGGTAGTTGGCGTCAGCACAGAGCCCGGCGGGTAAACGGCAAGTGAAAGTTAGAGCAGCTCTCACACACTCACACACTGTTATTTGTCCCTGTGCCCGGGACTGCTGGGAGGGCATTGGCAGCAGATGGTGTTCTAAAGCTCTGCTTGTGTCAGGATGAGGCAACCGGGAGTCAGGCGTGCCCTGTTCGGCCCCAGCCTTGGAGACCATCGCCACGTCCTGCATCAGTGTCGCAGTCAACCTCTTCCCCATAATTAAGGCCAGCCCCTCTGGTTCCATCTGACAGCAGAGAGCAGCTGGAGGACGGAGGAAGAGGAGGAGAGGTCGAAGTCCCCAGATGAAAGGCAGCAGAGTGGCTCTCATGTTCAATGCACACCCATGTGTGTCATCAGGCCACATGAACACGTGTCAAACGAAAAAGAAAATTCACACCACGTACATACAGCAGATAAGACTCAAAATTATTTCTTTTAACCCTAAACTAGCAAACTAGCATCAATCTTTAAATGGAGTTCCTGGATATTCCCCATCAGCCCAGTTCCTTGACCTCCAGCACTTATTAAGCTGCTGATGGTGTCACTGGAAGCTGCTCCAGTTTAAATCAAGAAAAATTAAAAGTTGGAGTAAAACATTTTTAAAAGCAAAATCCTCATGATACAGCGATATTTATTGAGAAAACTATAAAATTACATGAAATCAGATATTAGACAGGTAAATAGCAGGTATGTTAGATTAAAAAATTACATCAGTTCATGATTATGTGTCTGTAGAAGCTCAACAAGAAGTCTGCACAACAATTGTATTATTTGGCATTTAAACCATTCCAATAAACCTGCTGTTCAGATTTATCAAACATGTAACCTAGACGGCTTCAAACTGCTGACGCAGACATCCATACTCTGAGCAGCAAATTTCGGACTTGCCGAATACCAGGCAGCACGCTTACGGAGACTAATGTGGTGAAGGAATTATCTTGATTTTCTTCAGAATGCCGGATAATGGAAAAAATATAGGAGTTATCTTTCAGCCTTCATCCCAATTTAATCCAAGATCTAATCATAATCCTAATCCCTAAAAAAAAACATTACTTTAAAAAGTGGTGATAAAGTAAAATGTGCTGCTTTAACAGGATTTTCTGCATTCAGTGCTCAAATGCATCTCACACACAAACTTTCCCAAACTTGTAGCCAGCTCTGCAAACAGCACAGCTCTTCCTAAATCAACAGATTTAATCAACAACGAACATCTCAGGAGCTCCTGTTTTCATGGCTGCAAAACAAATTACAGAATTTTGCTTCTATGTGTAAATACAATGTTCTGACATTTAACTGTAGTGAGACATTAGGCATGCAGGAGGCAGCACATATGTTTCTGTTAACATCATGCCTCTCATCTGCTCTGCCAGCTGCAAGACAACCCACGTTCACAAGGCGAACAGCCAAACATGCATTACAATAAGCTCTGTGAAGCTGGCCAATCTAAATCAACTGGTGACCCGTGTAGATCTACAAAATGTCCAAGCCCACAGTGCCCATGAGAAAAAAAGTCAACACCTGGATTTAGCTAACCAAATAGCTAGAAGCCTCTCATTGAATAATTACTACGCGGATGATGATGTTTCAGCTGGCAGCAAGTTATTCAACATGAAGTGATGCAGTGAGCAGATTCTCACTTCTTAAAACAACCATGAGGGAAGACGCATCCTGTGGTGGTGGAAATGTTGTTAATTGGTTTCAGAAAGGTCACATTTTTGACATGAAGCAAAGATCTCAGGAGATGCTGAAACTACTTAAACTGGGTTAAGAACTGCACAACACATTAATGCATCATTAAAAGCTTGGTGAAATCAAATCTTAAAAACAACCGAAGAGCTCAGGAGTATATCTAAAAGTGAAAGAAAGAACATTTCCACATGAACAATGTGGATGAAACTTGAAGGATTGGGACTGAAATGCTGCTTAGCCATAAGAAAAACAATGATCTGTGAGGCTAACTAGAGGAAAAGGTTTCAGTTTGCTAGGGAGCACAGAGTTCGGACTGTGGAGCGATGGAAGTAGGTCATGGCGTCTGATGAGTCCAGATCGACCCTATTCCAGAGCGATGGGAGCATCAGGGGAAGAAGAGGCGGATGAAGTGATGCAGCCATCATGCCTAGTGCCTACTGTACAAGCCTATGGGGGCAGTCTACGCTCTGGGGTTGCTGCAGGTGGTCAGGTCTATGTTCTGTAACATTATGTGCCAAACGAATGAGGTCAGCTGATTACCTGAATATTAGGTTATTCCATCTTCCCTGATGGAGCGGCCATATTCCAAAATGACACCAGGATTTATGGGGCTCAGATTGTGAATGAGCGGTTCAGGAACAGGAGACATTTTCACACATGAATTAGCCACCACAGAGTCCAGACCTGAACCCCTCTGAGAATCTTTGGGATGCACTGAAAAAGGCACTGTGCAGCAGTCTGACTCTCCAACCATCAGCACAAGACACAGCGAATTCAATCAAAGCTAAAGGGGTTCTAATAGAATTAGGGTGTGTATTTTTTTTACATTGAATTAAATGTTAGTCTAAAAAAGATATAAATATATAAAAACTTTTACCAGAAGGTATAACATTGAAATACTGTATACCTCTAGTGTAACAAGTACAAGAAAAGGTGTTGCATCTGTAAGAAATGGAGGCTGAACTGTACAGCTTGAGTCTTTTCACACAATGGCTGCTTTCATTTCCAACACACACCTGCAGTATGGCTTCTTCTCTGCAGCAATATATCAAATGTGTTTTCAAATCCCTTCTGCCTCCTCATTTTCCCTCTGACAACATAAAACACAGAGGTGCAGTCTAATTAATTAGTAATCTGACAGTTGAGATCCCAGCGCATAAGCTTTCAACTGCACTAAAAAGAACGTCAAAGTGTCTGCTTGATGTGAAGGACTGCTATCTGGAAACTTATCACAGTCTTCCAGAATGGTCAGAGGCGATGTCGGCAAGAATAGTAGATGGGTAGCTGATGGGTGACATAAAAAATTTTATCAGACAGGTGGAAATCAATATAAACCCTGCAACTTATTTCAGCCTGAGAGTAACAACCCTGTCAAGTTTCTGCATTAAAGGTCTCATTAATGTCTCCTCCTAAATCTCCTGTACCATTTCCAGTTCATCCTGAGGTGACTAAAGTCTGCTTTACCTCTTCTAACTGCCTCCTTATATCAGCCATGGCTCTGTGTACCGGCACCGTTTTCCCTCTTCCCTTGTCCAGTTTGCACTGATACGATCAGCTGCTGATTCACTGTAGCTGCCTCAAAACTTATAATTGATACAGGATCCTGACGCCCCAAGCAGCTGACATTCAACACAATCTGAAGGACAGCGAGGGAAATGAGGAGCGTATAATGAAATATGCCGCCAGCACAAATAGGAGGAAGAGCCACTTGTAATGTGATCTGCTCCAGCGCTTAAATATCAAGTGCAATTAAATGCCAGAGATGGTGGCAAAGAGACCAGATGCATGTGTGAGTGGAAATTAATTTGCTCTCAGTCGGCATGGACATCCTTTACGGAGTCAGATATCATTTACAGAGTTGAAGTTCGACAGAAACCCTGACGCTCCTGTCGTGGCAGTCGCACAACTGTATGGTGAGATTATGTGAAATGGGCTAGAAAAAGATGCCGACACAAACAACGCACTGCCTGAAAGGTGACACTGACTGTATGTGCCATTCAAAGCGTTCAAGAGTTCACCCTAAACTTCTTCAATGAACATGCTGTGACCATTTTTATGGTATTTTAAAGCTTATATCGCAACAATTTTGAGAAGCAGCCTGAATTTTCGGCATCTAATATAAACTTCAAGGTAGCTTCATTTATATTTGTGTGAAAAATAAACTATACTCTCTTTCAATTCTAAAATGTGAAATATCAGGATCTAAACAACTACATGGTCCTAATCAGGTCTTAAAAATAAGTAAATATAAACTCATACGAACAAGACAAATTACACTGTCATCATCTAAGAAAATAATATCTAACTCAATCAATAACTAAGGTTGGTAGAATTTCTTTTTCAAAGCTTTCTTTCCATGCCACCTGGGGATTTAACTCAGGATGAGATTTGAACTTCAACTAGACTGTTTAGACCAATTGATTATTTTCATCTTTAGCCATTTTGTATCAGTTAAGTCGTGGTTTGGGATTACTGTCCAGTTGCATGACTCAGTTCCAAACAAGCTTCAGCTGCCGGCAGAAAGGTTCATTTCTGACTGAATATACTAGTAAACATATATTTCACTCACAGTGTCCGGGTGCTGTGGCTGCAAATAAAGCCAAAATTATCAACCCTCCACCATCTCGCTTGTCAGCTGAGGTGTTTGTGCAGGTTCCTGTTTGGTTTTCTTCCAACGTGGAGCTGTACGTTATGACTAAGCATCCCCATTCTGCTCACATCAGTCCAGGAAAACATGTACATACTGTAATTCACTCAGATACAACGTCACCAACCTTAATCAATGCTGACATTTTATTTTTAGACAGAAGAATGCCTGAACCACCTCATCCGGGTCCTCTCCTCCTGAGCCCCTCCCAGATGACTGAGCTTCTGGTCACCCTGCGGAGGAAACTGAACCCTTGTCCTTGAATAATTTCAACCTGTGAATAATCTAAGTGTAACCAGATGTACTCTAAGTAGCTTGGAAACACTCTCCGTGTTCATCTCTCCTTCTTGGCATTGTATCACTACACACCTGGATGTTAATAACCAACAAACTCCCCAGGTTTATTCTTTTATAGAGGTGTATTTACAACGTTTATTTTCCAAACTCTTAGCTTTGTTACTGACAGTTTAATACATCACATGATCAGTTTACCTCATAGGATGTAAAACCTTCCAGTTGAAAGATGTATGAAAATTCTATTTTCCTTTTCACATGGACTTTGCATTATTTTTTACAATAACTCTTGACAATACTGAGAACTGTTGGACCAAGTTAAGTCCCTGCTTTGTTCTGTAACTCATTTTGCAGACTGAATGTAAAATGTTCTTTCAGCTGCTTTAGACCTCTGCTTACCTTCATTCTCAGCCCCCACAGTGAACTCCTGTCACCCTCAAAGGGAGAAGTAGTTTCTGGGCAGGGCTAGGGGACATAGATAGGTTGCATTCAGCTGAACACCAGGTCAGCCATTTTAATGCTCATCTTTTTTTCATGTTCCACAGGATGCATGCTGTAGGATTTTACCTAGAAGCTCCAATAGGTTGGAAAGTGTGTGAAGTGAAGCACCCTACATACATTAGCATGTGAGATCTTTCTAAAAGGGCACAGAGCTGAAGGGGCAGACAGAGGTTAGTGATTAGAGGTGACAACTCTCTTTCTATATGAAAACGGAAGAAGTTTGTCATTACAAAGACAGAGCCGGTAGGACCTGGGAGTCTTGCAGAGGTAAAATTTCCCAGTTTTACCTCCTGAAATGAAGATTAACCAGAGCTATTGCACAGTATATAAAATCTAATAACTACTAGATTACATTTAAGATAAATTCTTTTTACTTCAAATTCCTTGTCTTCTTTTACTGTAAATGTCACTGTGAGGAATCCGGATATCACCTCTGAGCTATCCAAGCTGAACTTGATGTAAGGACAGGGACAGAAATCTAACAGCAGAAGATGTGACTATTTAAATCAGGGGTGTTCAAGTCCTGTCCTTGAGACCCACTATCCTGCAACTTTTAGATGCAACTGTTCTCCAGCACACCTGAATCAAATACCTGAATTCCCTCAGCTTGTCATTCAGCTCTGCAAAACCTGGTAACGAGCCGTTCATTTGACAATGTTGGTTGACAATGTTTAAAACTGGAAAAGAAAATCACATCATAGTGCAGCTGAACATTTATTTGGATTAACTATTCATGGAAAATAACCGGCAGGTAAAACACATCCAGCTAAATTGAAATTTTCTTTTTGTCACAAGCAGCTCATTCTCAAGTTGTTTGATCAGAGTTACAAAATGCCCCACCACAAACACTCCGAATGCTCTTAATCACAGCCACGGTTGATTGTCAGAAAATACATTCAATGCAGATGACTAGAGTCTCAAAGATACCCTCCAGCAATTTGTTTCTCCACACACTTCATACCATCCTTTCACTTCCAACTCTTCTTCTCGGATACATTAACATATTCAGCTTTCATCAAGTGACAAACAGAAATTGAACAAGAGTAACTCAATACTGAAAACACTCTTGATAGTGCTGTTATACACCAGCAGAATTACACTGAAGATGCTTTCACACACAAATTTCCATGTAAATGAGGTGTTTGAGATCAATTCTCTCTGAGCTGAAGAATGAGCTATGTGCCGTCAGGAACAAGGAAGGTGCTTCGCCCTCTTGCAAAACAACTGGGGGTAAAATAATGGATAGATAATAAAATGTTTTTCCTGCCAGGGAGTGGCACTGATTCAGCCGTTTGTGGCCCATGGGTGGTTGTGATGCCAATCATATGGAACCGCCTAGCTGTATAATGTTTTCTGTTTTTCCTGCACACATTAGCCTGGGAGTTGCATATCCCAAAAACAGAAGCATCAACAGACAAAAGAATGAAGTAGACTACAGATTAAATAGTGATGAAATTTGAAGCAGTCGTCGGGAAACAATCACGTTTTTTTTTGTCTCAAACAGACTCAGTGGAAAACTGCCAAACATTCAAAGTCCAGAAAAAAATTAAAGTTTCAAGTAGAAACAATCGCAAAGCACCACATTGCAAAACAAAATTAATTATATTGTCATTCAAATAACTTTACTGCCAACAGACTTAAGTTGGTAAAATATAACCTCAGATTGTCATCATTAAGTAGTTTTGGGAACAGCTGAATTCAGTGTTTACCTGCCTAAAGAAGGGAAGATTGTAATTAAATGACCAGGTCAGTGCACTCTCTTTTGTTTCAATGGCCAATACAAAAACCTTTACCTAATATGACGACTGTAAGTCTGTTATGGTTTTAGCCAGGTTTCGTTTTTCCTCATCTTCTGAGCTACTGGGCTCAGCGTCAAAGCAGTTGCTGGTTTTGTTTTTTATTCTAATTCCCAACTTGCAGCACTAAAATCAAAAGTAACTCAATAAGCAATTTCATAAAGTTATAGGATAGTTTTTAAAAAAAAAGCTTCAATAACTGAAAACCGGTAAATATGAATCACTTACAGGTAACATACTCCAGTCAATCACAGCTGTTTTTCTCATCCCAAAACTAGCCTAAAGTATTAAAACTAAAGTTTCCAACAACATTGTATGTTGTACATAACTGTAAAAATAAACAAAAGTTTTTTAAAACTTGTTTGCCCTAAACAGCAAACTGTTGAAGGTTTGACATTTGGACGTTTTCATCAACGAGGTGACAATATTCAGATGTAACTATGTAAACTCTCAAAGGATTATTTATGAATTCCTGCAAACATACTGATCATAATAAGTGAGGCTTGGTAACTGGGGGGAGCAGTGACCTGTGTTTTTTGTAGCCAGCCTCTTGCACACTGACCTTGCTTCTAGTTTGGGTACAAGTGGAAAACTTTGGTCTGATACTAGCCTAACATGAACGGACAGGTGTCAGCACAAAAACGTTCAAATGAAGATTGTACCGCGTAGGTCAATGTTTATCAGATAAAGATGTCCCGTGGATTAGCTTAGTGAAACTGGAAACTCTTTAAAATTCAGCACTCGTTCGTTCCTCCAGTTCCTGTACCAGCATTATCTTGTTCAGGGTTATGAGGGCGCTGGAGCCTATCCTGGCTGTAATTTGTCATCCAAGGATTATAAATATCTACACGAGTATTATCTGCTTAAAGTGATCGAGATATAATGTCGGAGCTGCAAAAACAGTGTTAGAAAAACTGATTAAACCAGAGTTAAGTCCTATCGTCTCACATTGGAGGGCGAAAAGTACATATTTTACAGAGCCACTGCAAATATACATAGGTACTCCTGGTTTTGCCCTTGGACCTGCCTTTGTTCACTAATAATTCCTTATTTCAGTCATTAGAACTCGACTCTTTTCCATGCACAGCAACACGCCGAGCTGCTGACAGTGACATCAAGGTCACCTGCAGGTGGGATTCAGTATCAGCCAGACTTCAGCACAAAACTTCAAGTTGCTTTTCTCTGGATGATTTCAGTTCAGCAGTCCGCCTCCACCTCATCTCCGGCATGTGTGTGTTTGTGTGCTTGTCCTCCATCACCGTGATGTCGAGATAAATGGGCGGCCAACAAAGCAGAGAAGAAGCAGAGAGAGAAGGGGAAGGGAAAAGCGATCTCTCCTCTGCCTTTTTATCGCTCTATTTCATCATGGAAATCACCTCATTTACTCTGAGCACTTCTCCATTCATCTCTTATTGTCACTGGCAAAACCCATTTTCTATCTGCACCAGTGGTGTGCATATGTGTCTGAGACTGAATAACACGGATAAAGAGGCGAGCTGAGTGGATACAGGTATGTTTTCATGGATCAAAGTCACAACGGCTACGGCTGCATGTTGTCTTTTAATTAGGAATGAAATATTCCAAATTGAATAATTCAGAATTGTATTTGCATTCAGGTTTAAATTAAAATAATTCAGAATTAAGGTTAACAATGAAAATTTAAAGAAAAAGCCTCTCCTTCCTGCTCCATCTTTTTGACTGAAACTTTAAAAAGAACTACATAAGATGAACCATTTTTGCTTGATTTGGTTTCTACTTTTGAAGCAGCAGCGTGTCCCTACTTGACTTTCACGTGAACCAGACTCGGTCTGAGTCCGTTTGCCTCAGGCCGGAAGCACTATACATGGTCGTCATGGCGACATGCCCAGAATGACTGGAATTAAAAGTGGAATAAACCAGCACCATACTTTGGAATTAAATGTTTACATGGTCATCTTTCATCTCTTTAAAGCGCAATTAACTTTAATTACGAATTAAAGAGAAATTAAAACTCATGGCCAAAGCTGCTGTCAAAATCCCCAAATCATGGTTAAATGTATTTACTTTATTTAGAGTGAAAAACCAATCAAAATCATCTTGTACCATTAAATACATCATCACAAATGCTGCATGACTCAGAGGAATGATCAGAAACCAAACAAGCACAAAAAAGCCCCAACAACACCCCCACCCCAACTCTTTCATGTTACTTTTTTTTACGCTCATTTTTTGCAAATGTTGCATTTATCTGCAAGATTAAATGGAGGATACATTTTGTGTCAGACTGCAACATTTCTCAGTTGAAAGAGAAAAGTTCTCATTATCTCTGCAGAAGATCAGGTGATGAGCCAATCGGTGGTGTACTTCGGACCAACATGTGTCGACAAGCAGCACTTATTTTTCTCTGCATTCTAGACACATGGCTACTGGATGACAAATGAATCGACATGCTGACTTATATTCATTTTTCTGTTCTTTACTCCCAAAACAAGTGATGTCATGGATACGCATTCATGGAGTCAGAGATATTGTTAAACTGAGGCTGATGTGCCAGGTTCTTCACAGAAACCATCCTGAGTTGAGAAAAAAGACAGAAGAAAGCTGAAAACGAGTTGACAATTCTGTCTGATAACAGGAAACAGCAACAATGTAAATTTGGATGCTGGAGATACACAGGTTGCCATGGATACGGCTGTGCTCATGTGGAGACAGCCTTGCTGTATTTCGGCTTCAACACTAAACGTTATGAAGATGCGTTTAGAAGTATGAAGCCTTTTAGGCAGGATACGTCACATCATCAGTGATCTTGATCCAAAAAGAACATTTTAAATTGAAGATTTATGATGATGGGGTACAGCTGTGTGAAAAAGTGCAACACTTAACACTTTCTTTGTCATATTCATTTTTCTTTAAGCTGATTAATCAACTTTCCGTGCAGCACAGCAGAGGGTTTGAGCTGAGAGTCTAATCAGCGCTTTGTTGTTTCTATTCGGTGCAGAGCCAGAGGTCCTGTGCCCAGGAGGCCCGAGAGCCGGTTAATGACATGAATGCGGTTAATAATTCAGAACAAACCCTTTGAGGGTCTAAACAGAAATGTGACGGTAGGTTGGAGCCTTCAGTGAATAGCAGGAGAGCAGGAGCATGGCGTGTGGAGTAATGTGACATGACAGCGTTCACCTCAGATGATAGAGAAAGGAAGAAAACTATCAAAATGCTTATAAATATCTTATATAGGCAGTGGAAAGTGGAGATGCGGAGGGAGGTGGGGGCAGGATCGGGGAGAAGGCTTTCAGATGTGCTCTGGCTTCTGCTGCGGATGCTAATGTCATGCTATCCGCTACGCGTGTGTTTATCATCCTGTGTGTGTCGTGTGCGGCTCGGCATGCGGCTTCGGCAGGTGATGAGAACTGTAAATCCAGGCAAGCAGCTATGTGGAGCAGCACAAGAGTCACACAAACACAATAAAGGACTTTCAGGGTGTCTGCTTGTGTTTGTGTGTGTGTGTGTGTGTGTGTGTGTGTGTGTGTGTGTGTGTGTGTGTGTGTGTGTGTGTGTGTGTGTGTGT
>JAVQJG010178902.1:0-18203 GCA_036024015.1 Craterocephalus amniculus
CCCAATGGGAAATTGCTCTGTTTTGCAGCCAGCACCTAGCGGATGAAGAGGGAACTGCAATTTTTTGCACTTCCGCATGGGCATCACTTTTTTAGCGGAAGGTTGCCCCTTGGTTCTGACAAACAAGATTAGAGGACACACGGGGCAACAGGGCCTATCTGGACACAAAGCTCTGACACCATGCAACACAAATGCACACTGCTGTGTAAGGAAAGGTAAAGTGTAAAACACCACTGTCACAGACCGCTCAGGAGTACTGAAAATCATACCGTTAAATATTAACATTGATAAGTTAATTAATGCTGTGGATTTGAGTTCAACTCAGTGCAACGTATTTATGTAGTTACTACTGGAAATAAGCCCTCATGAGATAAGTCACTATGGGTCCCTATAAGTACAACCCAATTCCTCGAGTCTGTCGCTGACAATAGTACTGGCCATATTACTGGCCATATTACTACATCGATTACTGAGATCAGGGATGGGGTTGTGGCAAGGAAGGCCCTAAAAAGTTGTAGCAGGACAGTGAAAATAGAAAATGAGCTCACCAGAAACTTGAAAGTCATCCAGACATTTTCTTTATGTGCATTTTCTGTAGTTTTGCATTGTGAGCTACTAAGGTTTCACACATACACTTGGCTGATTCAATTAGTGTACCAGTGGTGTGTAATTTGCCACTGTGTGCTTTAGGAAAGTCTAAGTATGGGTTTGAGACAGAAACTGTCTCTTAAAAGACACAGATCAGTACTGAGGACAAAACGTCTTGCTCTGCAGATTCTGCATGATGCCTTAGACTGTTTTTAGCACAACTGTTGTATACTGGAAGCTAAAAGCTGCTGGTGCACAATGGAAGCTGTAAGATGCCCACAATTCAGTCCTGTCTGTAATCAAAAGCAGAAGACTATTCATTTATTCATTCATAACTCCTGTAAAATGTTAAATTGTTTTTATTCTGAGCTGGTTGCATATGGATGGAGGTGATATACTTAATATTGGATTTAAAAATGAAAAAAAGAGTTGCAAATAATAATCTGAATCTCCACTCAAGTATAACCAAATGCACATGATTTCCTTTAAACACACACAGCCAACTCAAACACAGCCTTACTTGCCTGTTCTTCTTGAGTTAAATTGGCAAATATCACCTGCTGTGTACAGAGGTACACGCACACACACACACACACACACACAGACACACAGATACTAGAGATGCCATTTCTTTTATCTCACATCAAAAGGACGCCAGCTAGAGATGTCAGTGCACGAATCAAAAATTCAATCAATCACCAGCTTTCGACATTAAGGCTTATCGCACACACAGGATGTGACAGATCTGCATCTCTGTGCGTGCTGTTTGGTAAGACACACGCAAATAAACACGCATACATAGATGGTTTAGGCTCAAACGCACTCGCATACAGATGAATGTGTGAATATTAACACACCTGCCCAGCACACATACAGACACAGCAATGGTACTTTAAGTTGCGCCTCATTTCCACTTCAGAGGATAACAAGCCAATCAGTTGTGTAAGCTTGCACCTAACAGTACATAAATATGAGCACACGGCAGGATCACTAGATATGAAAATGTATCTTTAAGCACATGAAAATGCCTCTTATTCAATAAACACTGTCATAGTGTACCATGATCAACCCAGCAGGTTCCAGATGTAAAGACGTGTGACTCACTCTGTTCAGCGCATCAGTGCCAATGTAACATGACGTTTAACACTGTGACTGCATAATTACAGAGAAATGCTGTTTTTTTACCTTTACTTTTAGGATTTCTACTGACCAAAGTAATTTTGTTTGACTAAATATTCTTCCAGCAGTTTATATAATTCAGAAATATTTGCATTTCTCCAAAAACCAGAAAGCTCTAGTGTCTGTTAAATTTTTCTTTGCACACAAAAACCTTTTTAGGATATAAAGACATAACCTTTTTTAATTCAGAAACAAAATATGGCATAAAATTTATTTGAGATTTACAGAGTAACATTATAATTGTTTTTATTGGACAGAGTCAGCCTGTACTTAAGTAGCAATGAAGCTATGAAAAGTATCATCATATAAGGCGACCCAGAAGAAACATAAAAGCGAGGGAAAAAATAGGAAAAAAATAGGAAAAAAAAAGAAACATAAAAGCACAACTGTG
This sequence comes from Craterocephalus amniculus, assembly GCA_036024015.1. NCBI lineage: Eukaryota > Metazoa > Chordata > Actinopteri > Atheriniformes > Atherinidae > Craterocephalus > Craterocephalus amniculus. The sequence continues at coordinate 2,159 of JAVQJG010178902.1, forward strand.
AACACATGAAACAAAAAAAATTTTCCTTGTTTTTTGCAGTTTAAGTATGGTGAGTAAAATATGTTTTGGTTGTCAGATAAACCTTTTGGATGGAGTATTAAATGAACATGTCCTGTATTTAAGAGGCCAGGTGGCTGTGCTTAGGCCTGGTGTGATCCATGATAAACACGGCATATTTACTTCTGTAAGCACACGTTTATTTACAGACTGAAATGAAAGTCAGATCCTTCAAGATCAAGTGCTTTTTCTGTTTGGAGGAGAGACATCCTCAGCATAAACTACTTTTAAGCATGAAATGAAATGCACAAGTATCCAGAGTCGCACAACTTGCACAAGTATTGCACTGATGTTCGGAGCCATGGTCATTATAATTCTCTTCTACAGTGATACTGCTTGAAAGATGTGTGTATGCTGTATATATAGAATAACTGACTAAAGATGGGTGTGTCATGAGTGATTTATTTTTGATGGGGGAAAAAAAGGCCTGGTTCAGTCCTCAGTTGTGTAACACAAGGAAGAGGTTAACCTGCGTTGGCAGACAGTGTGTGCTGCAGTGTAACAGAGTATCCGTTAACTCTCCTGAAACCACATACACACACACCACACCAACCTTTTCCTTTACTGCAACGGCTCAGCAGGTGCTGTACAGTGTGTAGTTACAGGAAGTGAGTTGTACCCTGAGAGCACCAGAGACAGAAGAGAAGATTAGCTAACACTGTGGTGGAAAGACGGAGGAAAGAGGAGGCTGTGCGATAAAGGAGAAAGAAAAGTGTCTGGAGGTGTGTGACTGTAAATCAGACAAACGTAACACAAACCGCAGGCTCGGAGATTCGTGTTACGCTGTTCTTGCTGTGCCCTGTTCACAAATACACTGGATAACATATTCATCATATGCGCCTCTGAAAAACAAATCAGTGACAAATATATAGCCTATTATATGCTGCAAAATTACTCAAATAATTTCTTCTCAATGTAAGGACAAAACTGGGTTTCCATTATACTTGCAGTACTTCAAAAGTCACCAGATGACATTTATTAAAACACAAACACGCAGACAAATACACATGCCACGTAGGATCATCTCCTCTATTATTCCTATGTCAGAAAATGTGGCCCGAGACGAATGCAAGCCTTTTAGCCATCTTTCACACACTATAATATGGCCATCACCATTAGAATGGACACACTCACACACGGACACGCATAAACACAAGGTGTCTTCTCTATAATAAGGCCATCACCATTAAAGCTGTCAGGGCCGGAGTGTTGAGTAATACTGCTGAGAAATTACACCGCACTTACACTGCATGACACGCTGTGACCTGCAAACACACCCAAGCTCTCCAGTTGACCCGGAACACCCACCACCCTACCTGCATGAAAAGCACTTCCACGTGCACGTATATCTGCATGTTCTGTGTGTCCATCAGTGTAGCAGGGTGAGCATCACAGGACCATATGATAAAACAAAGGCAACAGACAAAATAAAGCCTTCTACACGTGTGTACTGCTATATCAGAAAATGATTTTGTGTATTTGTTAAGGTTGCTTAACGATTTGTTGTGAGGAAAAATTGCAGGGAGGGAAAGAAGATAGCAGGTCTGCCACGCCCACAGCTGGTGTGCGAAACAAGACGGGAGAGGCTGAGAAAAGTTGGATGATTGAGTAAAAACAAAAGAGACACAGGCAGGGCTGGGGGCAGCAGCGTTTCTGGTGCTCAGGACCCACTGGCCCGCATGTTTTAAAGTAGGCAGCCCTACTTCAACACACCTGAATAAAGTATCGTGCTCATACAGACTTGCAAAGACCTTGATGAGGAAGTTCATTAATTTGAATCAGGTGTGTTGGAGTAGAAACGCAACTTAAGGGCTAATTCCACCAGTTGCGTGCACCAATTCACACTGGATACGTGTCAGATGTCTGATGCCCATGGATAAAAAGGCTGCATGTAAACAAAAGCCTGTCTCAGGTTAATTTCCTAGTCTCTTCAATCCATCCTTTTTGAGTTTGATGCTGCAACCAAATGGATTGTTCAGATGTTTAATTGTGTTTCTTGTTGACATTAATTACCGTATTTTCCAGACTTTAAGTCACAATTTGTTCCCAGTCTGGTCAGTCCTGCGACTTATGGTCAAGTGTGACTTATACAGTATATGTATCATTTTACCTTCTCAAAAGTTAATCTAACTAAGGTGAACTAACTATTCAGCCTCCCAAGTATGTCCTTCAGGCTATTATGTAGCTAAACTGTTAATGTGCTACATTAGCATAGCAGACAGCTATCCAGCCGGTTTTGTAGTTAAATAACTGTTACAGTTATTCTACTGTAACAGTCCTGAGTGTCCACAAGCAAAATACTTTATCCCGTATTCTCCATATTTCTTCATTAAAGTGTGAGGATGAGTGCTGAGAAAATATCTGCAATGTAAAATGAAGAATTCAATAAATGCTGCCAAAATAACTTTACTTAAAGGAGCTATACCCGATATTACCTCCGGCTATTGTAGTTAGCCATAGCGGCTAATTTTTAGCGGATCACTAGGGGAACCGCAATGGCAGAGAAAGAGCGTCACGCCAAAGCTAAAAATTAGCCGCTATCGCTAGCTAAAATGGCAGGACGTGATATCGGGTATAGCTCCTTTAATCACTCTGATCAATATGTTATTAATAATAAAAACATTTTAATTTATTTGGGAAGTCATAACATTCAATTGTATTGGGGTGTAAAAGATGACGGATAATTATCAAAAAAAATTATCAAACATTTGTTGAAATTAAAATACTGGCACCTTCAAGTTGGGAAACATTCAAATGCAGAATACAAATTTAGTCTAAATCCGATTTTTTTGGTGTTTGGAGCAAAAATGACTTCTTGATTGACCTGCGGCCTTGACATTCACAAAGTGCCATGTTTTCATGGGAAATGTGACAAACTGCTGTCCTTGTATCCACTTGGCAGAAGTGGCTGGCTGGAAGAGGATTTCTGAAATCATTAAACAAAATCAGACACACATGAAGTGCCTGGAGTGAGCGCTGACGTATTTATCACATTAGTATTAGGCCTTCTCTCTGTCACTGCAATCCTCACAGCTGGTGTTGACATGCGTTCTCCAGACCCCCACAGCACCCCTGAGGCCATGTGCACAAGTGTGCTTTTTCTATACGTGTGTGAAATCTTGTATCCTCCTCCCTTCAGGAACAAGTTAACAAAAAGAGCAGTCTCTTAATAAATTGTGAGACCAAGAATAGATTTAGAGCAAATAAATGAAGGGATAGATAAAAGGAGAGGAAGGAGAAAGAAAAGACGGAATAGACAGAATAAGGATTTGACGGAAGGAGGGGGGGGGGCGAGGAAGAGACAAAGATTGGTGATGCCAGTTTCCATATGACAAGTGGCGACGTTATGAAGATGGACGGGCGGCCGAGATGGGGCGCCTGACCTTTCCCAAAATGCCACATGTCACCGTGCTTTTATGTCACTCCCCGCAAAACAATATGTCAGGGGCATAAAAAATCATTACGCCCTCTCTGAATTATCCTGTTATGGCGCACCGCAAAAAAATAATCATTAAGATGACATTATTCCACATTTAACTAGCAGGAGGACGAGTACGGGGTTGGAGGCTCGTTGAATTTATGATTTGTCGTGATTTCATGAGTAAAGCATCCGTAGTGAGCCACTGACGCTTTAGATGTATTGTTATGACTTTTATGCTTTGACGTGGGACTTTGGGGAAAAGCTAAAGCAGCGGTGATGATTGCACAAAGATCAGAAGATGACTTTTCACAATGGAGATGCTGCAGTCATCTCATGGAGCTGCTGTATAATAATGGCCTGTTTAAAGTCAGCATCTCAGGCCTTATGGGGATCACTGACTCAACAGAAATGCAAAAGGAAGGCAAAAAGCCACTTATAAACATTCCCCATCTGACAACTGAGCCATGTAATTGTCAGTTTACAGCTCCATAAGATGGAACATTCACTTGAGCAAGGCTTTTGGGTGGAAATAAATGTTCAACATCTCTAAGAGAATATTAAAATACATGGTCCATGTCACTCAGGTTTCTGTTCTCTTTTATCTATATCTTCTAACTGCTGTTATATAAAGGAAAAAAAATACATACCTGGTTATTTTACATGCTTCATCAAAATAGTCACTAAGTGAAAAGTTTGTCGTAAAAATTATACAACAACAAACATATTTCATTGTATTCAACAAGGTCTACACTGTAGACATGCAAACACCTCATTTACTCTCCACCACCATAGAAGAAGAGGTGTGTCTTGCTGCAAAGCAAGGAAAAAAACTAAAAGGGTCTGAAAATTGTTTGATTGTTACACATGCTGATAGTGGAGGCAAAATACCAGAGCAGCACAGTAACTAAGCCATCAAAGAAATGTTGCAGTGCAGGCGCAAGAAGACCAGACAGAAAGTGAAATAAAACTGGTTTCATGGTTTCTGAATGCTCCTGTGGGCGTGGTGTTACGTTCACCTACAGCAGAGACGCAGCCAGGTTCAATCCCAATGTGTCCCTGACCCATTTTCTCATCATTTTCTCAATGGACAATAAAGTATATTAGCTCACAGAGCGTTAAAAAATAAAATACCTGAACACAAAACACTTGTGTATGGAACACACGTTATACAAATAACATTTCACACACGTTTTAAAATTGCCAGTTGGATAATAATTTTTTTTGACTAAGTGAATTTGAATGGTCAACTTAAAAAATCACCTGAGATGCCCAGCTCTAGTTGAGATAAGGATGCATCTTTTTGAGAATCAAGGAAAGAAAGTGTAGTAATTCTGCAGTTTTGTAGCCTCATCTTGAACTTGTTTTCAGTCTGGACCAGTTGAACACGCTCCATCACAACGATCCAGAGTGACAGAACAGATTAGCCTTCATGCATTTGGGCATGTCGGTTTGTGAGAGAGGTTACTGAGAAACCTAAGTAGAAACTATTAGTTTCACTTCTATCTTTGCCCTTCTATGTTTTCAGTAAAGCTTACTAAAAGCAATTATTACCAATGCAAATAATTGCATTGGTCCAAGGTAGATATTGGAAAAGTCTTTCCAACTGGCACATTACGTACCATATGACAACAACAATGCCTTCATGTCCAATTGAACTATTGATCTGAGGGATTGTGTCGTGGTAGACTTTGACATTTTGCTTGGTATTTCAGCTGGGAGATGTTCTAGTTTCAGACATTTGACCTATATAACCCTGAACATGAATGCACATCAACACACATGGCTACACACACACATTACTGTACACACAATTGCACACTCACTCACAGTGCCCTGTCCTGTCTGCGTGTGCATGCGCATGTCGTCAGTCGTAATAGCTCCTGACATCAGCAGAATTGAGTTTGGAGTCAATGTGGATGTCCTCTATAAGCCAATCATCCAATCGGTGTTCTCATGACTACTTGGGTCAAAGGGCAGGGTGATGTCATACTTTCTGACAACATGGCCAAAAACTTTAGCGTGAGACACAGCAAGAGAGAGAGAATTTCTCATAAGTTGGGGTGCCATCGTGACGCGGTAGCGAACAATATGGCACTCCAAATCAGGCTGCCAACAATAAAGCACTCAGTGAAACATTTATGACTTTCATAAACAAGAGCCAGTGATTAATGTTAGCCCTCTTCTTTGGGATTTCTAATAAAGTATGACACATTTACACCCCCGGTCAACGCAGCCAAAGCCCTATTAAACATGTCTGGAGAGGATAGATGGCCACAGAGCACACACAGACATAGACTTGCTCACGCGAGAAAAGGAAATTAACCAAACATTGCGTGTTTTTCTAAGTCATAACAAGCAAAGCACCCTCATGTTCAATATATCACAATGTAGAAGGTTCCATCTTTTTATGATTTGGACGGCAGGCGTGGCAGCGAATCTCCTCACTTTCTTGTATAACTGTGATTGCTCTCAGATCGCCTCCTACTTAACTTGTCTCCTACTCTTGTTTAACAGCTGGACTTCTCAGGGAGGCTTGTAAAATCCCCATGATGTATGACCATGAATATCGAGAGGGTAAAAGACATCGACAACAAAACTCTTACAGTTGAAGAGCTCAGTGTCTTTATTTGCTCATTTCCGACAAACGCTCCACGTTGAGAGGAGAAATGACTCCGCTCGCCTTTATCAGTGAGAAGCAGTTTTTGCTCACTTTTCAGACTTAGCACATTTGGGATAATAGTTATGTGTTGCATCAGGGTAACGAAGAAAGTAGAGCAGTACTAGCATGGTGAATTTAAGACATAACATGTCAGAGAAAACAAGGTAATAAAGCTGTTAAAACTAAAAAAGAAAAAAAGTATTGAAATAGATGATGTAACTTCTCACCTGCCTTTGCCTTGTTTTGATTGCAAAGATTAAACTAAGGTCTTAATGCTAAACCAAAGCAGAAAATCTAAGTTATAGTAAATGGCAAATGATCACAATGGTAGCAAAGGGGAAAGGAAAGGAAGTGAAAGGAAAGGAAAGGTATGAGTAAATTATGGACACAAAGAAAAAAATATTGCCATCTAATTAAAATATAAACAATTCAGTTAACATTGTTAACATAACTCAAAGCAATTAAGTTCTGCTTTGAGTTATGTTAACAATCATAAGATGAAAGTAGACCCAAAAATATGAAAACGTCTCATATAATCTTATTATTTGGATGTTGCCAAGTCTCCTCAGGATTTTTGGGGCTATTTGGATGTGATTCTGTCTGTGTGTGGTTATAAACCATGCAGTGACTCCATCTCTCCATTATACAGCAATCATCTAAAAGAGGGGCATTAAAGAGGGAATAAGCACATTTTAAGAAAGGGGAAAACCTGAGTGCCAATACCACAATCAGAGTAGCACACAAACTTGGGTTCACCTTCAGCCTCTGTCCCACTAACTCCAGGCTCACATAAACCGCTGCATAAGTCATTCATTAGTTTCACATGTTCTTTGTTTTCTGCTCATAACTCTCAAAGTCATTACAAGCACTGATATTACTATAAATGATCACATAATTGTTAACAGTTATATTAGCAAACTTAAATGACGGTTTTAGAGTTTATTCAAATAGCGAGTTAAACAAAAGTGACTGAAAATATTTATGGAAGTTTCCATAACTGTCTTCAGTAGACATGTTTCAACTGCTGTCTCATCATGCCATGGGAACGGCAGCCAGGGCCTGTTAAACTTTGTAGTCAATGACAATGCATAGTATATTTTTCTAACCCTAACCATGTACCTTTACCTACTTACTCCTAGTACTATTGAATGGGAGCTAAGTAGTGAAGGAAGAAATGGCAGAAACAAGAAACAGAGAAATCCTTCATAGTTCAGGATCTGAAGCAGCAATCTCTAATTCTGAGATGGAGGCTGTCTATTTTTTCATTAACTAATGCATGTATGTAATTGTAATGTATTATGGGCTGTGATGGTGGCACTCACTAAATTCAATTGACCCTCTGGCATCTTCTCAGTAAGTAAGGCAAAGTTGAATTTTTCTGTCCCTTGAAATAATTATTCATAGGCTTAGGTGATATTTCTAAAAATATATATCCTAAACATTTTCTATTATTAGAACAAATAGATAGATGCACTACATTTATAATTTTAAATTTTAATTTGAGCATTAAAACAAAGTGTCACCTTGTGACAGCTTCACCCCATGCGGGACCTTGTCTCATTGCTCTATGAACTTTCCCAGCACCCTGGACACTTTTCACCCACGTCCCACCCACTGTAACCATAGTAGCATTTTATCTTAGTATTTACTGGGAATCCCTTTGCCATTCCATCCCTTAACTACAACCCAAAGCCACCAATTGCTTTATTGCCTGTTTTGTTCTCTAACAGACTGCAATTCAACACTTCATGGGGTAAAATCAAGCCTATGTTGGGGAGAAGAGGCCGAGAGAAAGGACTGAAGAGAAACTTTTATATGGTATAAATTCTTTGGTTTTGGAAGCGTAACGTTTTATTATGAAACTGAAGGTTATAGACCAGATTATATACATGTTTCTATCATTTACCTCCTGATATACCATCTGACTGCACGCTTCACTTCAGTGTTTTGAATATAATAAAATTGTTGCCAAAACATGCATGTAAAGTCATTAACTATATGTCAAAGAGAAAGACTGCATGAGGAATGGAAGGCATATAGAACGGAGAAAAGTTAGGGGGTTTGTGAGGGTGTCTATGTGTGTGCTTGAAGGGTGGGGAGGGTTTAGGCGTGTGAGCCTGCCAGGCTCCCTGCTGGGCCTCCATTCACTGAAGCTGTTCTTTTACAAGGGACCCTGCCTGGCAGAAAGGGGCCAATCTGCCAGCACAGAAAAGAAAGGGGTGGGCAAGTCCAGTCAAGGATGCAACTGTTGCTATGTGGGGGAAAAAATACAGTGGTGCTCTTTGGTACCTCTCAATTCCATTTGGTTCAAGGCCACTAGGTACTATTACCGGAGAGTGAGAGACCAAAGCAGGTGAAAATAAGTGAACTGAAATCATAAATGTAAATAATTATAATATCCTCACTGGTGTATCTTCAGGCTGTAAGAGGGCGTGGGGTGCTCTTCTTGAGGCAGTTGCAAACCATTTGAGATGTAGGGGTGGTGTTAGGTGGAGGTGGTGGCTGCAAGAGGGGGAACACTCATTGTAAAATCCCGGTGGAGGGTAATTGGAATTCAATAGGGGTTAGATCATGGCTGCTGCCTTAGTTCCTTTGAGGGAAAAGCTATGGGGGATTAGCAGTCGTTAGCCCATAGTGATGTGAAGTGGAAAGGAACAGCTGGCTCTCAGCTAGCCACATGGTGTGTTTGTGTGTGTGTATGTGTGTGTGTTTGTATGTGTATGTGTAAGAAAAGATAGTAGGGGTAGAGGGTGTGCTCCAGTCTGTCTCCTTCCTCCATGTGTACGTTAAAAGAGGTGCAGCTCTTAAATGAGATGCCTCACCACAATGGTTTGAGGTAGACTTAATAATTCTGCTCTAATGGCTTGTGTCAGGTTTCAGTTCTATTCTATTCTATTCTATTCTATTCTATTCTATTCTATTCTATTCTATTCAGATCTTATTCCTGCCCTAACAATAGAACTTTCTAGACTGCGGGGAGTCTGCTAAACTGTCAGTCCTGCAGTGTGTTACAAGGTCTGAACACTTAGTTATTTTATATAAAAACAGGCTGGCAGGTTTGCTGAATACTTTTGCCATTTTTATGTAGGAAGATGAAGGAATGATGGAGGAAGGGAGCCAATGAAACAGTAGCGGAGAGAAGGTGGAATACAGCCCTATTAGACAACCAGCCTTAGAATGGGGCATGTGGCTGCAGACTGCTGCCATAATAACGCAGGAGCAAGGCACTGTGACTGTAATGCTTTCATATGTCTCCGGGTCAGATTATACACAATGATCATTTGGAATTGCTAACACCAGAGTTCACAGAGTTACTGTGGCCTGTGTCATCCAGAAATATGACATTATTCGTGGCCAAACCTTTTAATATTGCTTGTTTCACCCTTGATGCTTATACATTTCTAGCAGCAGGGTGCAACTTCTGCTCTGTAGCTGTCAGCCATGCACATGCAAGGCTGGTGGTTTTACACAGGGACAGTTAGATGAAGGAATGCTCGAAAAGTGAACATGATAATATGTATTTCTACTATATAACTTCTACATTTATAATCAGGCAGCTACTCACAGTGGTCGGTCTGCTTTTATCTTCACATCACAAGAATATATCTCTTTTTGCACTTTTATAACCAAACAGTGACCAGAAAAGGCCAGCCAACCATGCTGTTTGCTTGACTTTAAGATACGGTTTGACATCGGCATGCAGAGTGTCCACAACTGGATGGTGGAAATGGCAGCTCTGCCGCAAAGAGCTTTCCAGATGATAGACATAGCCCCAGGACAGACCTCAATTCAAACACTGTATGGGATATATCAGACCTTTGTCTCACCCTTTCTGGGGTCAAAACGACAAGACCCACTCCTCTCGTCAATGTCATATTCTCTCTTTCGCTCTTTCTTTCTCTCTCTTACCATCTCTCTATCCAGCCAGGTCAGGCTATTAAATGCTAGAATACATTATGGAGAAGGGAGGCTAATAGATTGGAATATTATAACCATACAATAATTTCATGAAAAAGTCAAGGAGGGATCATCGCTCTTATTAACTCCAAGAGAAATTGAGGCTGAAAAATGCTCAAATAGAAAATGTTAATGCCAGGCTATACTACATGTAATTGTGCCGGCTCCATTCCCTGGGCTAGCCCCATTCATGCCACTTTATTAGTGGTAATTGAGGATATGAATTATAAATGGGAAGTGATTTCTCTCCTGCTTCTCATTGAAAGTGAAGCGTAATGACCACTGCCATTGTTTAACCTTCATAATCCTGTGCTCTTATTTCCCCGCCTTCCTCTTTCATTTATTCTTCTTTTAACTTAAAGCATTTTTGTCTTTTTCTTTTAGCCCAGTCTGCTACTTTCCTTTCCATTCCTACCGTATTCTTGGCACATGCCATCTTCTAACAATTTCCTCTTTTCTTCGTTACATTCAACTCTTAATTCTTATCTACCTTAGGCTAACCTCCCAAATGTATATTTAACTCTCCATTCTTCCCACCACTTGTCTCTTACAATTCTCTCGTTTCAGGGTTCGGTTTTTACAGATCTAAAAAAGGAGTCAAACACAAATATTCACGCAGTTTTACACTCAGATGAGGGGACAGCACCGCTTTTTACCTTTCCGGGATTGCATAATGCGCCCCTCCAATAATGTGAGTGCCTCAGGCGAGGGATCCAGCAAAGAGAGCCAGGGGTTTTCTTGGCATCCTATCTGAGAAGTTCACTTTTTTATTTAGGCTTTTTAAAGATCAACAGCTCCACACCTCCCACCCAACAAAGTCCATTAGCCCCAGCCTCTCACCCACGACCAGTCTGCTTTTTATTTACAACATCAAACGTTTCACTTCATTAAATTACCTTTTCTTTCCCCTCCCTCCTTTCTTACGCTCCCTCTCTCTTTCCCCTCTTAGCTGCCCCAGTTGCATTAAGTTGAAACATGTTTTCCGAAACAAAAGGACGTGGGGTGACGGGGGGATAAAACAGCCCTCCGATGTAGTCTGCTACGGTTTTATAGGGGGAAATAATGGGTAATTGGGAAAAGGTATTTAATAGGAAACTGACGTTGCACTGTAATGTGATGGTTGTTAAAGAGAAACTCACTCAGTTGGTGTCTCTGAAACGTGGAGGGCTCCTGCTTGCCATTTTCTTTTTGAAGGCGTTTGCTGCCTGTTAAGTGGTGATGACTGCATAAGCATGTTCTGGAGACACTCAAACTAGTGTGTTGGTGTGCTTGTCAAATTTTGGGGCAATTTGATTGCAATATGAAAAAGGTCAGACAGCTTTCTTGAGATAACTAACCAAACAGTTAAAAGCCTTAAAAAGCACTCTTCAGTATTTAACCGTTTATCAGCAGCCATTGCTTCAAAGGCTTGCACCATACCACTTTCATATCAAGATAAAAATCTAATTAAGACCTTCTGATTTGATTATTCATTCTTTTAAAAACAGCTGTTTGTTGTTCACTTGATCTGATTTCAATCTCTCATCACACGTAAGATTTTAAATCAATCCCTTCTGTGAAATCTGTGAATGTGAAATCCCTTCAGAAACCAAAATCTGTTACTCAGATTTTCTTTTCCTGCACTGCATTGATTGAGTTTGATTTGATCTAGGTCCCTCATGTACTGCCACATCTGCAGCGTGTACGGCTGTGTGAAGCGGGCGTCAGCTGTGTGAGCATATAAATGAAACCAGAGAGGAGTGAAAGCTAAACATTCTCCAAGATCAATATTCCAATATCTAACATCAGGGAACTCCAATAAGTACAACGCCAGGGACACTTCAATGGCAACATCAAGGCAGCCGGGTTTACACATACACACATATATAGACACACACACACGCACACACATGCACAGTACGATTAGGGGGTTTCAGATAGTGATCAGGCAAGCACCATAAAATCCATCCTACTTAGGTGAAAGGAATAATCCATTTGAGGACAGGTTTCAATACAGTCCATACTAACCATGTCACAGTGAAGGGCCCAGCAAATGCAATGGAGATAATTTGGGACTGAGATACATTGACAAAGTTTAGAGGCAATGAAGTAAGGTCATATTGCCAGGAGCAGAGATAAGAATTAGCAATCAATGTTCATCGAGGTGGTTAGCATAATGGGCCTAGGGCCAACAAATGTGACCAAATACGGAATCACTGTCAACCCTGGTGAGCTGGAACAGAAGGGATGACTTGAGCAGCTGCTTTTTGGTTAATGCTCCAACTTTAAAAAAAGTCATAATATGAGCAGAGCGTTTTCTCCAAAGTTCAAATATCTGAGTTATGACAGCTTGATTAAATAAAAAGGACAGAAGAAAATGCCTTCTTCCAGTCCCTTGATGTTGTCTATCATTCACTCAAATTATTAAGTAGCTCCCATTAGTTCTGGACATCTTTGTTTGGACAATAAGAAATGAGGCTGAACTAATGACCCGTATTCTAATCACATCAGACTTCAGCCAGAGGTGTGTGCTATTACACAGAGGTGGCTCTGCCTGTGCGTGCAATCTTGCAAAGCAGTGACCCTGACGACCAGTGGTCATGGAAGCACTGACCACCGCTGGTCGATACCCACTCAACCACCTCACCAATTCCATCCCCTCCTCCCTTCCTCAGCCCTCCCATCTCCCCCCCTCCCTACAAAGCCCATTCACAGCCCCAATCAATGTCGAATTATATGTTATTTATTGAATAATCAAAAAGGTATTATGGTTCCGGCTGGCTGACTAGCCTGCAGTGGCTGACAATAGGGAAATAGAAGGTGGTGGTGCTGGGGGGGCTATTTATCAGCCTAACTGCCATGCATGCGTTTGAAATTAGGGTAATCAGTTGGCATGTAAACAGTAGGCCTAGCAGCTGGCTGCCAGACAGCTAGGCTATTACTCACTTTCCACTTATTATCACTGACATCTAAGTGTGTGTCTATGTGCTTGTGTGTTCATGCATATATTGGTCAGAGGTGATTGAGCACATATATAGGGATTGGTGAATCTTGTGTTTGATGGTCACAATGTAGATGTAATTCTTAATGTTATGTAATTAGAGCTTTGCTTTAACTTATAGAGGAATAAAGGGCTTCAGCATGATTAGTAAATCTAAAAAAGACATGGGGCAGATTTTTATATGCTTTGTAGGTGCAAATGTCTGAATTTGAAAACAGTCTCAGCATCCCAATACATGTAAGTGCTTTTATCTGGAGGTTTTCAACCACATTTAAATGCAATTAGCATTGTTTCAAATGTGTTTCATTAAATGTTAAAGGGAGAGAAAAAGTCCACTTATTTGCTTTCAACTTTATTGCAGAATCGTCATGCGCCATCAGAGAATCCGCTTAGCTCAGATGTCCTGGTTTTATGTTAACATTTTTAGTAAAGGGCAGTTGTACTGAAGTTCATGATATTCCTTGATAATATGACTCAGAATTGCACTTGTGGATAGGCTGGCATTACTCGCCAGCTGTGTTGACACTGGTGGCATGACCAAAATGGAAAAAAAAGAAGCATTCAAAATCGATGAAAGAAAATCGTAGAGGTTAAGATTTGAAACCCAGCATCCCTAGGCCACTTGTAAACTAATCTTCCAGGGCAGCCTTTGTGTTAGAGGTCAACAGACATCATTACAGGGGGTGTGCAAGGGGCAGAGGAGAGGGCAAGGCTACATACGGGTGTGTGTTTATGTGAAGGGCAGATGAGAGGGCAGAGCTGGCCACTGTGGGAAGATCGTCTTTCTCTCCAGAGCTTTGGCCTGTGAGGACTGGCTGCATGCTGCTTGGTAGAGATCGAGGGGCTCGTTCTGATAGGGTGGGTGAGATGGGCAGAAAAAAACTGATTTGTGCTTTAAACACAAAAACATGAAAATATTGAAAACTGCTTCTGAAATATCCCTTGACTTGATTGTGTGTATGTGGCAAATCATACTGATTATGTTATAAAGGGCTCAGAACCCCTAACTTGCATTTCCCACAATGCACCAAGTTTTGCTTACTCACCCAATCTGAAACCTTTCTCCTATCCTATGAAATTAGTACTTTTTCTAAATGTGGTCATTAGTGGACCAGTTCACTCAATACGTTCTGCTTATTTCTATTTATCCCTGATTAACTTAAGGTGGCTTTAAACAGAAACTACATTCGAGTTTAGTTCTGAGGCTTTATTTATTAGAAAAATGGAAAGTCATCTGGTACCTATCACCTCATATTATTAAGTACATACATTTTCAGAACATGATGTATCAACCCATTATGCATCTATAAAAACTTAGCCAAAATGCAGAAACAGTTGGTGAAAAACTAAATACGCTCCACAGTTCAGTATTAAGTAGAGCCAGCTTTAGCTGCAATAATGTAAAATAATCAGTTTTGTATGACGTTATCATTCTCTCACATCATTGTGGAGGAATTTTGTCCCACTCAACGTTACTTCAGTTCATCAAGTTTTGGGCGTTTATTTAAGTATAGCTCTTTTGAGGTCTTAACACATTTAAATTAACTTTCTTTCTAGACTTTGGGTGATTTTAACACATTCACCCCCCGCCTTGCCCCCAACCCCCAATTTTTTTTACAAGCATTTTCTTGTATATTGGTTGCTGTGCTTTGGATCATTGTACTGTAGCGTGACCCAGTTTCACCCAGTCTTTAGCTGTCAGACAGATGGCCTCATATTTGGAATACTGTGGTATACAGAGGAATTCATAATTGACTCAATAGGTGCGTTTCCATTACCCCTAGATTTGCGCAAAACCTAAATATCGAAAAAGAAATCCTGTAATGGAAACACCCCTATTTCGAAAAAACTCCCAAATATCGCAAAAAAAACCTCTCAGGAGGTGGTTTTTCAGACGTATCGAAATCGAAGTTTTTCGCAAAAGTCTAATAGAAACACTTTTTTCGCATTTCCACTTCACTGGACATGACGTTGGGCGTCGCGTGACCAGCTTGTTTATGGTAAGGATGACTCAGAATGCATGAATGGAGGACAAAGAGGGAATCTTTTTACAAATAATCAAACAGAAAAATATAAACGTATTTGACAAGTGCAAAGACGTTGGAAACACCCTATTTAACTGTTCTGATGTTTACAGCGCGGCGAGTTTGGAAAGAAGACGGCGCAGAATGACACTGGTGAAGATAATAGAAGCGAGAAAAAAGGAAAATAAATATTGAATGAATGAACATTAAATAGATATAAGAAACCAGGTCTGCCTGTTGAGACTTAAGGCTTGACATCGCCAGGTGCGTCTGCTGTGACACTGCGGTGTGGAGGGATACTCGGACCAAGCAAGGCTGTATTTGGAGTAACGAGAGAGATCGAAGGTGGTGTACAGGTTGTGGGGGGCTGTTGTGGCCTTTATACCATCAGGTCTCAAACGACATGGAGATGGGAAAAGTTTCAGGAGGTAGAGGAAGGACAGCTGCGCGCTGGAGCTGTCCCTAAGCCTCCAGGTTGGGAGTGCAATGCGAACTGTGCGCGGCTCAGTGAAATAGAAAACACAATTAATATTGGATTTAATAGCCATTGAGCAAAATTTAGAATACAATGTTTTATTTATATAAACTCCGGTTGAATCCCGGTGTCCCTTTCATTTTATGGTTATTGATATATTTATGAATGAAAACTAAATGTGCTGACTCCACCGATCATCACAAAATCAGACTGATGCGCGTCTGCATTCCTGCAGAGGCTGCTTCCGCTGTCATCCAGACGCTGCAGGCAGTTTTCACCTTATTTGGGTGGGTAGGAGGCGCGATCGTTTTCACCTCCTTTTACCAAATGAGCAACATACTTTTGATCATGCAGTTAACGTTCGCAAATCTTTAATAGATCAGGCGAAAAATGTTTTTGTAACTATACATCTTCTTCAGAGTGCGGTCTCGTGAGATGAGATTTTATGAGAAGTGCAGCTTTTGCGCTACAC
>JAVQJG010178903.1:0-10522 GCA_036024015.1 Craterocephalus amniculus
GACCCTGAATTGGATTAAGTGGTACAGAAAATGGATGGATGGATGGATGGATGGATGGATAGATGGATGGATGGATGGATGGATGGATGGATGGATGGATAGATGGATGGATGGATGGATGGATGGATGGATGGATGGATGGATGGATGGATAGAAGGAAGGATACCAAAAACAAATAAATATGAGCTTTTCAGTTTGTGTAGATAAACACAGGATGGGGTCTGATGACACTGTGTTGCAAGGATCATTAGGATGAGTTAAAAATGGACAACCTTTGTTCAAATGACAACTGCAGGAATATATTCACTTATAAATTTATGAAGCAAAGCTTCTCCGCCATCTTGCTGGTCACCGTGGTGAATTTTTTCACCAAAATGTATCAAATTTGGAACTGCAGTTATAAAAACAGAAATGAAGGAATCACACAAGGGAGAAGGAGAGATTTTCTCTATTTTGTGTTGGCAGTAGTTAAGGTTGTAGATAGAACAGGCTGTCCAGTGACTCAAGGGTTAGCAGTTCAAATCCTGCTGTCCAACTGTTGTTGTGTCCTTGGCTTAGCCGATTTTCCCTCCTTGCCTCCAGAGTTGGCATCACTGGTGGACTAGGTTGTAAGTCACTTCGGATAAAAGCCTCTGCTAAATGGCAGTGCAGTATAGTATCTTCAAAAGACATCAAGATTTTTGGATGATCACATGTTGTGTACAATATCGTGTACAATTTTTTCCAAATTTGTCCATAATTTTAAATTATACAAAATATACAGTGTTACAAATTTCAGGACATCTTGGATTTTAAGAAAATTTAACATTTGGTTTGTGGTGTTTTCATGAATATAGAGATTGCAGAGATTGACTGACCATCAGAACTATTCTCATGTCCTAATGCTAGCAGACCAAACACTGCAATCTAACTTAACCATTAAATAGTGAATGTGACAACCCGCTTCATTACACTTCCTTTTTCTGACAAATTATGCTGAATCATTTTTTTGTAAGTCAAGAATTAAACTCATAAATAAACCATTAATAAAAATGAAGAACCTTTTTTCCCAGACTCGAGCTCATAAGATATGACGACTGCCCAGTTCAAAGTCAAGATGACAGAGAAGTAAAGGAAACGATAACTTCTCATCATTGTCATAGTAACAGTGTGATCACAACTGATAAGGAATAACAGAGTTTTTTTTTTAAAGCTGATCCGCTATCCTGCAGTCTGAATCATCTCCCCTTCCAAACCCATTTCTGCAGTGGTCCCACTTCAATCCTGCAGCTTCAGTGTCCATCACAATTTTTTTATTCAGCCCCTCTTCTAAGGCCTCAGGTAAGAACACTTGAGCATCACGAGTCCATGCTACAAAGACTCTCTCAACTACAAAGTGAAGAATGAAGTGCTAAAAGGTCCAAGTATAAACCACAGCTTCTGTCGTCTCATTTATTCCAAACACATATACTTCCTGGAGGAACACAAACAGTGAAGCATACAGACAAAAAAGTACAAACCTCTATTTCTTCCCTCGATTTTCTAGCCTTTAACAGAGTAATCAGCTAAAACTCTTTAATCATTGAAACAATGTAAGTCACTTACCTCCTTTAAATTAGTGCAATCATTGTGTTTTTTTAATATGCCACACACGAAAACCATTATATTATAGTTAAATCAAAAATGTAATCCCACCATCAGCTTTGTTCAACTATACAGTACAATGACATTGTTGTGGATTGTTAAAGGGAGACCTTTGATAAATTCCTCAAAGAGTATTTTTCTGCCCGGTGATATTTGGTTTGATGTAGTTTGCACCCACGGCAAGCCATGATAAGTCACGTTGAGATTTTCAGATTATCTCAACAGTCCATACTCACCTTCACGTAATGCGCTGAAACCTGGACACACACAAGACCGGTTCACTAAAATGCCTTAGAGCAGAAACTGATTGAAGTCCTGCCTTTAAAGGAAGGCCCACAGCCACATTGACTTCACACTCTACCAAAGCACTGATCTTTGTGATGATCTGATATTTTAACATCAATATCTATGAACCCAGACAGTAGTCTCTTTAAGCTGGAGTTCAGAGTATGGGGATTTAAGTGATGATGCCATCAAGTGACAGTTTTTGTGAGCTGGCCCATATAACCTGGACCAGTGCACATACCGTCATGCTGCATATATATTTAATTCAGTATGAGCTTCTTGGTTCTGAATCAGACAACATCCATACATTTCCCCACTTATATGGCTATAGAGCAGCTTTAGTTTAAGATTTCCTGTAAAGCCCCCTTTTGTTGTGTTTTCCTCATGATGATCAATTCTATAAGTCACCCCAAACGTGCTGAGGATGGGGATTTAATTGAAGACTAGATTTAATGCAATCCTTTGGTTTCCTTGGGTGCGATATTATTCACTGTTTTGAATGTACACTGTTATAAATTAAACTAAGGTTAAATCTTTTTAATTGGATCACAATGAATTGCCAAGAATTTATCTTGTCTAGGGATTTTGTGTACAAACTAAACTAAACTAGAAACTAAACTACATTTAGAAGTGAGGAAACAGGGGGATGTAAATGTGTTGGATTCTTTTCTGTGTGTGCATGTGCGAATGTGTCTTATTGTGTGCGAGGAAGATTGTAGTGAGGTGTATGTTTTCATATGTTATGTACTTGACTGTGTGAAGGCTTTAAATGACTAAAAATAGTTTTATTGTGTAAAGTGCTTTGTGTTGTTGTTGGCATGAAAAATGCTTTATGAATAAAGCTTGATTAAATTTGACTGCAAAATGCCTTGAGATGACTTTGTTGTGAATTGGCACTTTAAATATAAAGCTTGAATTGAATTGCATATGTATACTCACAGTCTTAAAGTGTTTGGTGCTTTTTGTGCTAGAAGAAAATTTACAAAAAAACGTTTTTGGATGTTTTCAAAATTACAATATATATTTTATTTTCCTTATACTCAAAGCAACGTTCCAGGGAAAAGCTTGTGATAGAGAAAATCCCACATGTCACTCAAAAAATTGTCTTTTCTATTTGAAGATGGATTTTCCCTTTAAGCCACTTCCCAGTTCAGCAAGCTCTAACATTATCTTCATAGCTGGCAGACAAAAATCACCAGCAGTTACAGAAATGACACTCTGAATGGTACCTGCCACTCATGCCATGGAAGCGATATAGGATGGACTCTAGAGTGACCTACACAGGATTGTGGCTCTCTCCTTAAACTACCTGAGTGAATACCCACTAAGCTTGATGTGGTGCAAAGCAAACCTTAGCAAGATTCATTTTCTAAAGGAATAAAATAAAATAAAAACCTTTACAGAGCACTATAACAGAGGGAAGATGGCGTTTAATGTTTTAAAACGAAGAATTCACTCTGTGAAAGTTATGGTGAAACAGCTGTAAGCTCAGCAATTTGGGGGAAAGAAACTGTCAATGCTAAATGATGTAGTGGTAGGCCAGGAACATCTGTTTGTATCCGCTAGATATAAATCTGTAGCAGGGAGGAATTTTTTATTATCCTTTTTCACATAGCAAAACTGACTTTTTATGAATGCTAAAGCACCATTAGGTAAATTAATTAACATGAAAATGACTACGGAATAGACACAAATGAAGAAAGTCAAATAATAATACTAAAGTAATGATCAAGCAATTTTCTCTGGGATGAAATATCTGCAATGTAAGATTTTTTTTCTCCCAATAAAAACATGTAACAAAGTTATATAAATTGTGTAAATGATGCCAGCAGGGGTAGCTGAAGATGGCCACTACCATAGCGAACATGGTACTAACAAAGAAAGGATTTATTAGTCAACAAGGTATAAAAGATGTTGACTACAGTTAAGAATTGCATTACTTACCATTTACCAAAGAAAACAATTCTTTTTTCTATTTTAGATAAAGATAGTCAGTGTACAAATCAAGGCCTTAATCCAACCTTGAGTATTTGCTGCATGTCATCTGTGCTTCTTTTCCCTGTCATTTTAAAATCCACTGCTGAACAAAAACTCACTGAGGGCTTAATATTTTGATTGTTCTTTTATATGATATTATAGAATATTTAAAGTATCAACTCAGTAATTGTTGAAATACAATCAAAGCAATAAATGGCACAAATATGCTAAGTGAATACCACTGGTGTCAAACCAACACCAGCATCATTTTGAGAAAGACATAACAAGGTGACGGCACTAACCTTGGGCAAAGTGAGAAATCAGCAATATAAGAAAATCCAAAAAAGGAACTATCTAATATAGATATCAATTTTGGCTCAGGGTCATAACAGTCTCCCTCTGAAGTTTCATAAAGTAGCATTGGGGCAATACTTTTCCAACTCATCAAATTTGGCCACTTGGGCTACAACCCCTTGTGTCTGTTTTTGACACTCGGGTACCACTTTAGCACCAGTTTCACACAATCATGGGGACTGCTCTATTCTTATATATTGCCAGTTATTCTCTCGAGTTGTGCGTGATGCACCAGCTATATCAATAGTAAAGAATGGAAAGATAAAACCAATACAAACAATGTAGAGAAGGAGGAGAGGGATCACCAATAGACTCCCAAACAGGTCAGACTCAACACAACTACAGTATTTTCTACTTCTCCCCACTCTACTACAGTTGCCTACCAACTTGATAGGCAACAAAAGTATTGGTCAAGGTATGGTATTAGAAGTACATGAATTGAGTTCATTAAACATCATGGCTAAGCACTAAAATACAACCAAAACCTTTTCCAGCTTTTTCAATATTGCCATGGTAACATGTCCTGAAACTTGGTAAAAACCTGCAATTGATGCTTTTGAATTGCCCGTAACATTCAAAACATGCACCAGGCTACTAATTAATTTCTTGGTTTCAGGATGATGAACGTGATTATGAAAGATACTGAGATATTAAATATTAGCATTAGATAACTTCAGTTGGAGACTGTATCTGAAGTTATATTACTTAACAAAAGCAATACTATGAGACAAAATAGAGTTACACAGTTATTCTATATGACTTTATGTGGATAAATATGATGAAATACATAAAAGATATTGTACATTCTATTTGATTATTGTGTCTTCAATAATATAAGGTTATAAAACAGTTCAAATGCCCTATTATGATCGTAATGGCATTTAGTACTTGGATACATTCAGAACAGACTATATGTTACATGGAGCTAAAAATCTTTTCTTTCTCTTTAAAAGTGTTGATGCCACTGTCAATGTCAGTAACTACCTTCCAATAGACTATCTATTATTTGCAATGTTGCTAAAATATTTGAGAATTTGTTGTTTAATCAACTTTCACAATATATTGCTTCATATTCTATTTTCTGCCCCGTCTGGCTTCATTTCTCTGCTACCAGGACTGTCTTGAAATTTTCTAATGATGTGTATTCATCTTTTGATTAAGAATATTTTACTGGCACAATTTTTATAGATCTCTCAAAAGCTTTTGATATAGTGGATCATTATCTCCCTCTTGATAAACTTTTTTCTATTGGTCTCAATAAATGATCTTCCCAAAATCTGCTGATGATCCTTTTATTTACAGATCTAATGCTGTTTTGCTGTCCAGAAATGGTTTTGGAACACACTCTTAAAAATGTCATGTTGCATGGTCTTTGGAAACCATCATAATCGAGGGATATTTCAATGGTTGTCTGCCATAGTGACAAAACATTTCAACATTCTGACACAATGCCAAAGGGATGATGCATTTTTTGGGACACTGACTATTTCTATGAGAAAGAAATTTTTTGACACATGAGTATACAGTTTTGGTAGAGATGTGAGCTTTTGAAAATCCACCATGGTGTTGTGCTGAACTGTAGGACTGTTTTGCCAAATGAGTTTAGAGTTTTGAGAATGTAATTTCTGCTTAAAGAAATGAGCAAAACCGGTAGAGAGAAACTGTTAAACCTCTTTATTTTTTTCATTGTTTTTTCACTTTTTTTGTTATTATGATGATGAGGGTGGTGACGGTGATGATGATGATAATCACCAATATCATGGTGATGAAGATAAACTGGAGATGAGGATTATTGCTGTTTTAGTTTTCTTGTTAATGTTGCTGTTGTTTTATTCATATACGTTGACATTTGTGTGATGGGTGAGCTAGTTGTCATTTTTCTTTTATTTGTAATGTATTATGTTTACTTATGTTATTTTGCATTTTGTTATAGTCTGTAAGGTTTCTTTTCAGTTTATTTTATTTTTTTAAATAATTCTTGTGTTTAAGGACCTCCTCAAAATTACGTGTGGCATCTCAAGAGGATATCCATTGAATAGATTTCATACATCCATTTTCTGTACTGCTTCATCCAATTGGGTCATGTGTCGAATAAATTTACAAATTTCAAATTTAAAAATTACAATAGAAGAGTTTTTGATTGTTAGTATTAAGTGGTTGAAAACAAATCATCTCATTAACTCCCCCATCTCCACTGACATGCAATCTTCCTAATTTACTTGACAACTAAACACCTTCCATAGTTGTGCTCTCAGCAAGACTCTAAATAGGCTACACATACCTACATGGAGGGGAAAGAAGATTGATAAAATAGTAACGACAAAACACTAACATAATTTATTAAGTATAGTCTGTATTTGAGAAAACAATATCCAACATTGATGGGAAACCCTGGTTGTCGGGGTCACCTTCTTGTAAGTTTGAGATATTTTTCTGATTTAGATACACTGCTGATTCAGATGAATGAGTCACTGTGCAGAACCTATCAAGGTTCCATTTAATTTACTCTTCTATAATCATTTACCAGACACTTTTATCCAAAGCAACTTACATCTGAGTATACCAGTCATGCCATCACTGGAGGTAATGAGAGTTGAGTGTCCTGCCCAAGGACACATCAGTTGACTGGGGGAGCATGATTCAACCCGCCAACCTTCCGATCACCGAACGACCTGCTGTACCACCTGAGCCACTGCCACCCCTTGTGGTGTATTGGAGAAGGGAAACAACTCAAACCAGTAAGACAGCAACCTTCAGTAAATAAAATTTCCCACCTCATATTTTCAAGAATTGAATATGCACAAGAGCAAAGTGGACAAAAATATTGTGAACTGTGCTTTAATAAAGATCTTAGGACTCCACCATTCAGGCCCAACCTGAGAATTATCACATTGTTCACTCACACAAAACCAATCAGTGCACGCTTATTATTTAGCTTTTTTTTAATTTTATTTATGTGATTATTGTAGGCGCAGTTATATCCCTTCATTGACAAATGGTTTCCGGCCCATTCTATCACACACATTCATTCTTTTAAATCTCTGTTAAGTGACTGTCTGATATTTCCAACCCACTTGCTGAAAAGTTTGGCTATAAGGCAACTTATTCAGTCACAAGTTATTAGCTGTCTTCCTGTGTTATTTTCATCTCAAAGTGCAAAGACATAAAAAGAGAATGCAAGAGTGTGGGAGGGAAGGGAGCAGACAAGAAGACAAACAAAAAAGGTCCCAGGAAGTCAATGAATGCATAAATGTACAGTAAATCTCAGTTGACATGATTCAAAGCTTGTTATTTCTATATAGAGTACATCTGAACATTTGCAAAGATACAAAGGACTTTGAAAATTCAGGAGAAACATTGAGAAGAGAAAGTCTTTGGGTGGAATTGGGTTACTTTTTATTGGTTTTCAAGAAGACAACTCCATTTTCTCAAAGGATTTAGTTGTACTATAGAAAATAACAAAAAAGTACATCGTTTATAACAATGAAGTGTGTCTAACCGTTCCAAAGCTTAACAGTTTCCACAATAATTTAGAAAACGATTGATTTTTGCAACTCAAAGTATTCTCCATCATGATCTCTATTTACTCTCTAAATTTCCTACAGTTTTCTTTAAGATGTTTGCACAAGGCAACACTAAAGCACACAAAACCCATCATGACCTGATGTGTGGTGGTTTATGTGCTTTTACCAACTTGTGAAAGGAGCTTTTTCACAGTTGTATGTACTCAAGAGTCAATGAGCCTGGAAAGTGTGTTCAGCAATGATTACTGATTAACTACGCCTGATTTGTTCCTAAGATCTTGCCTTGTAACTAAGTGTGATTATGTGTACCTTGTTGTAAATTGTTACCTTTTTTTCTCTCTTTGTAGTGTTGTATGAGTGACCTATGGCCTAAAAATTGCAATCCTTCCTTACTGACATTTACAAGGCATGTTTGTTCATGAAATTTTGCAGCCATGGAAGTATGAAACACACTTATTATTCCTGTTGTAATAAGGCAGCATTTTATACTAATGACATCTTTAAGAGGGTTATTTTTGTAGTTTTAGCACTATATATCTTTTCTCATCTCAGAATATGTCTCAAAGGCAAAGAATAAAGTGTTTAAAGGTGTATATCTAACACTAGTTTTAAAAGGAGTGAGACTGCAACAAAATGTATGCACAAATCTCCAACGATTGGATACTTTCACTTATACAGGACTTCCTAAATTAATGCTCCCCAAGCCACAAAACAAATTCTCACCATTTTATTGTGAGGAAAAACTGGATAACTTTGTTCTTGATTCAAACCCATTACGCTTTCTCCCCCCACCCCCCATCCCTACCCACAAAACTAATAATGTTGGAGGTAGATGGTGAAAGTAAATCGGATTTAAAAACAATTACTGTCAGCACATTTTAGACCCGTATTTTATAGCCTCCACACATTTAAATGCAGTGACACGGAGTGCTGAATTTTCACTCTGTCAGCTACAAAGAGTTGCATGTCATTGTCATCCCATATTGCTTAGCCTGCTGAAAAGCACACAGTGTGCGATTGTCATCATCTCCAATCACAACGTCCTCAACATCTTACAAGAGTCTGCTGCAGACCCTTCTTGTTAAAGCAATTTAATTTTGCATTAAATTCCCGACTGCTGTTACCATGGTGACATGCATACAAAACATCTTGCAGAAGCTTGTTATTGCCTCATTACAACCATGTTTGAAGTGTTTTTTTTTCCTCTCTCTTGCTCTTTATTTGTTTTTCTTTTTTTTCCCCGAGCCCTTGGGTGGGAGATAAGCAGACCGTGGCTCCATCAAAGGATGTCCTCCCCTGCAAGCAATTACCCTCCAGGATAAGCTCTTATTATTCTCTTTACAAGGAGCACTGATTTCGGTTTTACCAAAACCAAGGGGGCAGGCGCACACTCAAGACTTCAGTGGGCTTCATGATGAGTAAATCTTAGTTTGCGTGATACCAAAGTTTATGAGTGCCTATGCTGGGCCGAAAGAAATTCTTTTCTACCTACCTCAAAGAATCAGCAGTGACAGTGAGTGTAATGCTCAGATCTCAGTCTGACTTTGAGGAGATAATTACCACAAATGTGTTGTAAAATATATTTTCCTTGTTGTTTTTAGTTTACCACACTAATCCACTACTGTAGCAGTGTACCTGGAAGAGGATAAAGGCTGCTGAACTGTTTAAACCATCGCTGAATAGTTCACAGAACTGAACTGATTTGATCTTTAGCCTTGGTGCCTAAACTTAAGCCAGTAGAAATCTCAAACTGCTTTGTTTTAAATTGGCAGATTAAGGCACATTGCCTCAATAGCGGTGTTCTCTCAGCTTTTTACTGCATACAGTCCAAAACAGAAAACTGAGAAAGACAGAAACAGTGGGTCAGTTCTATATCCAATCACAGACAGACAGGACATTCTTCCCAAGCGCTTTGGTTCGAGTGAGCTCTGTTTCTGTTTGGGGTAATTACCCCAGGTCTCATTCTCTGCTGGAGATCAGTCATCCATTTCTAAACAACCACAGGACCCTCCGTCTTCCTTTAGGGGCATGATCTGAGGGAAATATCTCAGTTCACCAGGAGTCCTAAACTAGAGCCAAAGAGCCTAAAGGCAGGCACCTTTACACAGCTGTAATAAAGCTGTCTTTTCAGGAGCTGAAACCACAGAAACTCATTTTGCTAACAATAGCAGTCCAATGCCCTCTTTCCATCCCTCCTAACAGTATGACTGACTGACATGAGGGAGGGGGAAGATGCAGGTATTGTAATCATTCAACTGGTCAGCTTGAGTACAATTTTCAGCTTTCACAGTTCACTGACGCCACAATCAATGAGTTATTCTTTAACGGAACGGAGAAAAAGTGTGACATTTATAAGGAGTTCATGGGAAAATTTTAGTTCTTCATAAATCCATATTCTGAGTCTGGGGTCTTCTTTCAGCACTAACCAAGTAAAACCACAAATGTTTATACAGGGGTCAAGTTTAATTTGGTTAGCTTCAGAATATTTTAATAAAATAAGCTGTTCATCCAACCCCAGCTGGGCAGTATCCCAAAGCAGGGAATGGAGCTAACAACAAATACCATCACCACACACAACACACCAGCTTCTGTGCTGTCATGAAGTGTCTACAGAAGTGTCTATAGAGCTGAAAACAAAGAAACAAACAAAGACAAACCTTCTACTGAGTAAGCACAGTAGAAAAGATCATCGTGTCAAGGTCACCATATGCCCCACAAACCAAAAATCCCTTTAACTAAAATAAAATATGAGCATGTTT
>JAVQJG010178915.1:0-11686 GCA_036024015.1 Craterocephalus amniculus
TTTTTCCGCCTGAGGACCATGGTCTCGGATTTGAAGGTGCTGATTCTCATCCCAACCGCTTCACACTCAGTTGCAAATTGCTCCAGTGAGAGTTGGAGCTCACGGCCCGATGAGGCCAACAGAACCACGTCATCCGCAAAAAACAGAGACCCAATCCTGAGGCCACCAAACCGGATCCCCTTTAAACTTCGGCTGCGCCTAGAAATTCTGTCCATAAATGTTATGAATACAATCGGTGACAAAGGGCAACCTTGGCGGAGTCCAACCCTCACCGGAAACGAATCCGACTTACTACCGGAGACGCGGACCAGGCTCTGGCACCGGTCGTACAGGGATCGGACCGCACGTACAAGAGGGTCCGGCACACCATACTCCCGGAGCACCTCCCACAGGAGTTCTTGGGGGACACAGTCGTACGTCTTCTTCAAGTCCACAAAGCACATGTAGATTGGTTGGGCGAACTCCCATGCCCCCTCCAAGACCCTGGAGAGGGTATAGAACTGGTCCACTGTTCCACGGCCAGGGCGAAAACCACACTGCTCCTCCTCAATCCGAGATTCAGCTATCCGACGGACCCTCCTCTCCAGGACCCCTGAATAGACCTTACCCGGGAGGCTGAGGAGTGTGATCCCCCTGTAGTTGGAGCACACCCTCCGGTCCCCCTTCTTAAAAAGAGAGACCACCAACCCGTTCTGCCAATCCAGAGCCACTGTCCCCAATGTCCCCGCGATGCCGTAGAGGTGTGTCAGCAAAGACAGCCCCACGGCATCCAGAGCCTTAAGAAACACCGGGCGGATCTCATCCACCCCCGGGGCCTTACCACAAGGAGCTTTTTAACTACCTCAGTGACCTCGGCCCCGGAGATAGGACAGTCCGTCACCAGGTCCCCCAGCTCTGCGTGTTCTTCTTGAGAAATGATGGTGGGATTGAGGAGGTCTTCAAAGTATTCTCTCCACCAACCCAGAACATCACGAGTTGAGGTCAGCAGCCCCCATCTCCACTGTACACAGTGTTGATGGAGCACTGCTTCCCCCTCCTGAGACGCCGGATGGTGGACCAGAACTTCCTCGAAGCCGTGTGGAAGTCATTCTCCATTGCCTCTACAAACACTCCCATGCCTGAGTTTTTGCCTCAGCGATGGCCGAGTCCACGCTCAGATTAGACTGCCGATACCAGCTGCCTCAGGAGTCCCACAGGCCAAAAGGACCAAGGACTCCTTCTTTAGCTTGACAGCATCCCTTACTGCCGGTGTCCACCATCGAGTTCGGGGATTGCCGCCTCGACAGGCACCAACAAATTTACAGCCACAGCTCCGACTTGCCGCCTCAACAATGGAGGCGCGGAACATGGTCCACTCGAACTCAATGTCCCCTGCCTCCCCCAGGACATGACTGAAGCTCTGATGGAGGTGGGAGTTGAAGCTCCTTGTGACAGGGGATTCCGCCAGTCATTCCCAGCAGACCCTAACTACACGTTTGGGCCTGCCAGGTCTGACGGCATCCTCCCCCACCATCTGAGCCAACTCACCACCAGGTGGTGATCAGTTGACAGCTCCGCCCCTCTCTTCACCCGAGTGTCCAGGACATATGGCCACAGATCTGACGATACAACTACAAAGTCGATCATGGAACTGTGGCCTAGAGTGTCCTGGTGCCAGGTGCACATATGGACACTCTTATGCCTGAACAAGGTGTTCATTATGAACAGTCCATGACGATTACAGAAGTCCAATAACAACACACCACTCGGGTTCAGATCCTACGGCCCCTCCCATGGGAGGTGGTTTCATTGGAGGGGGGGGCCCACGTTTACTCTTCGGGCTGAGCCCGACCGGGCCCCATGGGCAAAGGCCCGGCCACCGGGCACTCGCGTCCGTGACCCACCCCCAGGCCTGGCTCCAGGAGGGGGCCCCGGTGACCTGCTTCCTGGCAAGGGAAACTGTGCTCCATTTATGTTGCTCATCATAGGGGTTTTTGGGCAGCACTTTGTCTGGTTCCTCCCCTAGACACCTGTTTGCCATGGGTGGCCCTACCAGGGGCATAAAGCCCCCAACAACATAGCCACTAGGATCAATGGAACACTCAAACCACTCCACCATGATAAGGTGGCGGTCCAGGGAGGGGGCAATATATACTGAATGGGCAATATATACTGTATGGGTAATTGTTTTCTGCTTCGTATTGTTTCATTTTACTCTCTTTGTCATTCTATAATGCTGCTACAACACTGCAATTACAACAAAGTGTGCCTACTTCTGATTCTAAGCTGTGACATCTACTGGAGACCGGTTTGAGGTGACGTGTTGATTCAACAGTATTGGTCATTGCCATGTTAAAAGTGAAGAAGTAACTGAGCCTAAATCTAAGGCAGAAGTTTTTCACCTGAATCTGCATGAATTTATTGTTATTCTCTGAGTTTAAATCCATTTTCCAGGCCTTGGTGTGGGAGTTTGTAGCTCCTTCAGGGTTTACATTTGGCCTCTTTGTAACTGCAGCTTTCTGATTAATGCCCTTCTTGCCTGGTCTGTGTTTATCTGGTGTGCTATTTCCCTGAAGCTTTGTTGCACATTTTTAGTATGTTGCATTTCTTGATGCCCCATGAGGTACTAAGGAGCTTTGTATATTTCTTAAAATAACTAAATTATTATGTTCTTTTCAAGATGCTAAACTAACCAGCCTTGCATTAGAACTGGCCTTACACTGTTAGCTTCAGTTCAGAACCAACACTAAAACACAGAAACACACTCACCTCTTATTACAACAGTCTCATTGTTTTGTAGAGCAAGCAGTCTGTAGCGATCTATGGTAGCGATGTAGCCAGAGGAGCAGGGGGACCTGAAGAAACTAAGTACTAACTGTTAAGCGCTCCGTCACGGAGCTTCTGCTACGTTCATATTTTGGGTCTTTCACTTACATTACTTGCCATGGGTTGTAGAGGATTGTGATATTTATTTGAACACCAGCAGACAGAGCTATCAGAACTTAACACCATGTTAGCCTGCTTACAGCTTTCTACTCGCAGTCTTCAGAAGCTACATCTAAGTTTTCTTGACAAGGTACTGTATACACCGCTTTTGCCCACAACACAGCCTTCTAGGCTAGGGAAAAAACATGATATAATAATTCTTGCGTTGGTTAATATCGTCATTGATTTTGACTATTTAGCAAAGGTAACTTGCAGAAAATGTAAATTTACAATCTGTGGTGATTACACGCTGTATTGAGGCTAAATATTTAGGAAGGTATAGGCTACTTTTGCAATTACCTTAGTCAATTACCTGCTAGTAATAATCAATAAAAACACAAGTGTTCATTTCTCCCCCAGATTATTACTTCTTTCTTTAAAATGCAAAACAGATGAGAATTAAAATTTTCCCCTTTCTCCCTCTCATTTAAAAGACCATTTTACCATGAGGTGGCACCTGAATCTTTTTATTAAATTTCCATCGGTTTCACTGTGATAGAAGCACTGAAAAGGGAAATAGATGATGGAGCCCTTACTGTCTGAGCGGTGGTTGTGGTGCAGGGTGCAAGCCTCATTGATAATGCATCAGGAGAAGAAATCCATCAGGACCACATCCATTTCATGCATGAAGCACAGATTTACACATATTTATGCATGAAAGTGTTCACAGCCTCATTCACCCTGTACCTATGGCCAGGTTAAGTGGAGGCTGTCCTCCTCGGGTTGGGAAAACTGTGCCTCAGGAGAGGTAGAGGTAGAGCAGTTATCTGCCTGATGAAATGGTGGTTTCGATCACCAGCTTCTCCAGTTCACATGTTGAAGAATCATTGGGCAAAACACTGAACCAACTGTCAAACTCAAATGCATTCATTGGTTTGTGCAAAGGCTGAAAACAAAAGTAGGCTACATGTTTATTATTTATCCATGTTGTCACCAAGTATAGTTGCTCTGGTGTGATGGATATAATGGTTCCCCATTGATATTTGCTCTACAGAGTTCTGGGGAAAAAGGATGAGGCATTTGAGATTTTTTTTTTCAAACAAGGTCAGATTTAACACAGTTTTCTTACAGCTACTTATCAGTTTGCACAGTTGAGTCAGGTAAAAACACAAAACCAATATGGAGAGAAATGTGCAGAGATTGCCCATTGTGCCCCTGCAGAGGAAGGACTGGCATTTCTCTCTCTTTGTTGTTCATCTGACCTTTGAAAATATCACAGATTAAATCTTTAATTATTTATGAAAGCTCGTACTGGTGATGAAAGAAGGGAGGGGATGCTGCCAAGTGTTATGGGGCATTCTTACAATGAGAGAACAAAGAATTCTGTCTGTAACACTGGAATCAAACAAGACTTCTTCCAAACGTTAAAACAACCTTAAGATTTCTGCAACTTCTCCCTCTACTTGCCCTGCTTTAAGAAATGTTCTTGACAAATTCACTGCAAGTTAATCAAATGATTATTATCCAAGAAATAAATAAAAGAAAAAAAAACATGTGTCTAAAACAACGTATTTACCCTGGAGAATAGTTAACCAGTGTTTGATATGCAAACTCTTTTTTTCGTTGGCTCTACAGGTAAAATGTCAGAAAGGGACTCTAGGGAATGGCGAGACACCTCAATTAGAGAACACTAACATGTATCATTCCAGGCAACCTAGATGACAGGCATCGTTTGGACTGATCTATCTACAGCATCTGGGAAACTAAACCAGAGGAGCAAACTAATATCGCAAGACTCCAGGGTGTGCTTGCAGATAGGAATACATGTTTGCACAATGACATTCCAATTGGTGAAATCGGGGATCAGTATTTGGAAAATGGCCACTGTCAGTATGGAGATGAATACTGAAATATTTGTATGAAAAAAAAGACTGTAGAGTTTTTACCTCTTTAATGGATGAATTGCATATAGATGTTTTCTTTTTCAGACCAAACTTTGGTTGAAGGCAATAAGAGAATTAATCTGCACATTAAATTAACCTCCAGTGTTCGTGCCAGTTAAGCATTTTTGGTTTTAATGCACTATTTGGCATGGTCTGTCTATTTACTAAGAAGTTTGCTCATAGCTCATTCCTGTATTCTGTTTCCCAAATATTAGGGACCGCTCAGCTTAAGTGCAATTTAAAAATAATTTCTTAATGGCCCTGACTGTGTTTGGACTTTAAACAAATTTCTTCCATCCAGCAGCAGGAAGTAAGTACAAGCTTCCAGGCTTTTATTACTTTTATTACTGTTCACTGCAGGGAAGTTTCTACAACTTGAACTTGTATATCGTTTGATGCTATCATATTTTATTACTATTTTATATTCATTAAAATATAATCATAAGAGAAATATGTCAAAGCAATTAAAATCTTAGAGTCCCACACATTTAGTTAACCTTAGCATTAGTTTAATCTTTCCTTCCTGCCTCATCCATAACAGTCCCTTGTGTCTCACAATCTCTAAAATCTTTTTTTCTCCTAACCTTAAGGTTTCTGATCTGATTGAGTGAAGTCCCTTCAGATGAACAAGTAATCATGTTTTTAGCTTTGTTCACTCTGATGATTGAATATATAAAGTTTTTTCTCATTACTTTTTTTCTGTTGAAGCTGTAATTATAGATATCTAAGTGGATCGGGCACACAACTCTAAACTCATTAGCGTCATAAAATCATCATAAAGATGTTCAATAGATGTTAGTTAAATAAAATGTGCATTCAGGTGCCCAATATGACAAAAATGCACTTGGACATATCATGAAGACAGTAGTGTAACTAGAGTTCATTAAATGAAATTTAAAAAATTATTTTATTGTGTGGGGAAAGCAGGATCAGTTTGGCTGTGAAAGGCTCTGCCCAGCTTCTTCAAAGACATGAAACAACAGAGAGAAAATTAATTAATAAATTGAAAATTAAATTTTAATATATAAACTCATTTTAAATTAATGCAGGGACTATGCATCATATCCTTATTTTTTAGCTTTAGCGTGGTGATACTAGTAAACCTTAGTTAACAGTGTGTGAGAGTTCCAGGGGTCATATTAACAACCCCCGCTGAGAATGACCTAATTAGCAGAGCTAGGAGGGGGTGAAATGTTAGGAGTCTGCACCACAGCATGAGAGGTTATACCACTGATGTCACCTCAGGTTTGCCTTTTTTGCAAAGACTGTACCCATGTGGTGTTTCAGGCAGTCAGGACTATTACTAACACACACACACACACACACACCTACATACACATCCACACAAACAAAACCCCCAAAAAAAGGGCATTTACCTTTTACTCACCTCTTTTTTTTGGATTACTTGCAGAATAAAACACACATGAAGAAGCAATTTTTTTATATTGTGATATTGTGTTTCTCCTTATATATTTTGATCTTTTTGCCTCCAGCATGATGGTGTGTTAACGTTACTACAAGTTTTAGGGCACGTCCACCATTTCTGCTCAGTCTGTAATTTGGTTAAGGGTTTGCTTGTTAAACCGCTCGACATATTCTCCAGCATCTATGCTGTAGTACAAATACAAGATGTTGAAGATTAAAAGAATTACTTGGAATTTAAAAAAAAGACTACATTTAAGTCTTTACATGACCTAGTTTCTAGACATGCACCCAGCAGCTTAGTTGCTCCAGAGGCTTCTTAATGTAGTATTGTAGATTCACCATGCAGTGTGTTTATGTTTGTGTGCATGGGCACAGTAGTGCATTGCTTTTGTCTTCATAGATAAACATACATGCAAATTATTTCTGGTTTTTGTGTTTTTCTATGCAGCTTTATTCACTCGTGTCTGTATTTTAGTCATCCTCAGATCTTCCTAAGACACTGACCTAGATATAACTAACCCTGTCAAAAAAGAAAAGTACAAGGCACACAGCAGTCAATCCTCAGTGCATGTCAATGGTTCTTAATTATTAGGGGAATCATCTTGGATTCCCTCAAACAGATGGCAAATAAGGTGCAAGATCAAAAATATAATTGTTTATACTACAGTTCATACTCAGTTTCTACTACAGACTGACGGATATTTAACATTAAACATGAGGTGTACAGATGGGGAGTTTCTGTATTTCAAAAAACATAAACACTAAAGAAAGAGAATGCAAGCAAGAAAAATCCCTTAATATGTTTTTTGTATCCGAAGCAGCATCACACAGACATGCTTGAGAAGACAAGGCACATTACTTGTTCAGATAACCTCTTGTAACACCTTTAAAGATGTAATTTTCCATCCGCTAAACAATGCTCATCCTCTCCTTTGAGATGTATGAGCATACGGACCTCACAGCACTTACAAAAAACTTCAGCATCTCTTGAGATCCTTATTGCATCATCTGTTTAATCCAATGATCTGATTTCAGATTCTTGTGCACACAAATGTGGGGAAACATAATGTAAAGGCGTTTTCTTTGAAACTAGTTGATTAATGGATGATGTAGTTAATCATGATAAACTAATTTTCAAACGCTTTGTGTGCAATCAGATCATTTTTAGTGTTCAGTTTCTTATGACATTAATTCTTCAAAACTTCTAAGAAGATCAATAAGCTCTTAGCAGTTCAAGCCTGTATCTGATGGTAGAACTGTTTCAGCAAATGAAGTTCACAGTATAGACTCTTTGGTATTAAAAAGGGGAGAGATATATTTAGGAAATGAAATAAGGATTGATATGTCTGCAGGCGGCAAGAATTGCTTCATTGAAAAGACAGTCATCAGTTGGACATGACGATTTATCAAATTTACTGAGCTTAAATTCTCTGGATCTCAGGCGGCGTTCTCAGCTGGAATTGAGTAGCTTAAAATCACAATTAGTTTTACATGAGGTTAAAATGAGCATAGCCGGGAAGCTCATTTGGTTCAATTTCAGGCATACTGTTGACATGCAAGTAGAAAAAATCGGTCCTTTTAACATGTTTTATTTCAACTATTTTGATCTCTGTTTAAAACACTGCACAAGTTTGCAAACACCAGGGAACAATACACTATTTCATTCACTAAGGATGCAGCAGTAAGGGCAACAAAAAACGGGCACAACTCACATTTTCTTTACAGAAAATTTGCTGATGTCCACGGCACAGTTGAAAGTAACTTGCATGATTATCACAGTCATGATTATTCAAAGCACAGCCTGCAGGATACAATTCAATGTCATCACTTCATATTGTCTACTGACACATTTGTCCTTTGGGAAAATACAGTAGAAGTACATTTTGCTCGACCAGTAAGTTTTAACCCACAGAGAACTGGTGGAAAGAACACTATACTGTAGCTCATTATACGCTCTGATATGTTTTGAAAAAAGCATATTTTAGACACATTATTTTTACTGTAAAAAACAAAATAAGTTGGCCAATGTTGTAGACTTGTATAATATTATTTACATGTTCTTCTTGCACTGATGTTTCTTGACTTCAGCATTTAAAAAAATAAGCTTAACTAATGCTATCTGAGCCATAGATATTGTACAAAATGAAGACCAACATATTAATTCTGCAAGATAACAGCTTTTCTGCTTCTTTGGAGCACAATGCAGGATTGCTGATGCGTTGTTTCCTCACCCTCCCTTAGGGAGGTGTGAACCAGGGGAGCGGAAGGGTAGAGAAAAGCACAAGAGGAGGCAGAGAACAATGCAGCAAACTTCAATAAGCACAATCCTCTTGTTCTCAGGATCAAAGTTTCCAGTTTTTGTAGAGGAAATTAGGTAAAAGTAATCCAATACCCATGATACACTAAATATTATATCTTATAAGTTGATTAGATGTTTGACTTATCATGCAGAGTTGAACTCTGAGGTTATAGCAGATCCTCAGCCCACACTCATTAAAGCTGATGATTTTGTTTGATGAATCAAAGCCAACTCAGTTCCAGGTTGAGATGCAGGCAGACAAACCGTACCTCCTGGGCTTTTATAGGATGAAAATAAACACCACAGAGTCTAATGGACTTTACAGAGACTAAGAGTAAAACTTTGGCATCTTGGAAATATTACGGATAGCTAGTTATTTGCCTCATTATTTGAACGTAGTCATGGATGAATAGTTTCTCAATCTTTGTCAGAGTGGCAGGGCTGTTAAGAGTCTTACTGGCACACAGTTGTACCCTGGGGCTTGCGTATTACATGCACTGCGTACATGTTAAAGC
Organism: Craterocephalus amniculus; assembly: GCA_036024015.1. Taxonomy (NCBI): domain Eukaryota; kingdom Metazoa; phylum Chordata; class Actinopteri; order Atheriniformes; family Atherinidae; genus Craterocephalus; species Craterocephalus amniculus. The sequence continues at coordinate 9,087 of JAVQJG010178915.1, forward strand.
CTCTAAAACCTCGCCTCCGCAGTGCTGATCTGTCTGCACAATCATCCTCCCCACTCTGAGCTTCACTAAAGGCCGTGAGGCCCTGTTTCTCCCAGGATGCTGGCTGCTTGCTTCTAGATCAACCGGGCTCTGCAGTGCCCTCCAAGGTCGGACAAAGAGTAAATTTGTCAGCTTGCTTCTGTGTTCACTGGATCACCTGGGAGCTGACACCATAGCCAACCATCAGTTCATGGAAGGAGTCTATTTTTATGTAGTACTCTATTTTTAGAGGGAGAAGTACACATGGAGTTGTTGTTTTTTCATTGCACTAAACCTCCTTCATGCCACATGTCTTTCGAAAATGCAAACACACACACACCCGCACTAAACCCCACAGGTAAAACAACATATTTTCCCATTTCAAGGGAATATTGAAGACCTGGAGCTAGAAAATGGTGCAGGGGGGAAAACAGATTCATTCAGCCCTCTGCAGTTCTTCACCCTCTCGTATCATTGTTGCATCACATGTCAGTGTTTCACTGAGGTGTGCCACCAACGCACTGCACTGCAGTCACATCAAAAGGCTTCTGCAAATCCACACTACTTCCTTGGGACCTCACAGCAATGTCATTGCTGCTCTGCAGTCAGCCAGGCAGTCACCGGGAAACGCCAGGCATGACTAAAGACCCTATAGCAGACATATGGAAATATACTCTTTTTACCACTTTGAATGAATTAAAAGTCATTGTGCCAGCCTGTGGAAAGAAGATTCTGAGTTTAGTGTGGCACCTTGGCGATTAAAGATCGAGATGATCAGGACCATAAGTGTCTACATCAACAGGGAATTTTTATAGTGCTGTATATTTTCTCACATCTGTTTTATACTTAAATTTACTTATCTGGAAAATTACTTGAACCCTCTGTTGAGTATCTGTGAAGTTTATTTCCAAGCATGACTGACCAGGCTGGTAAATCATTGACTTCTGTACAGTCATAAAATATGACAGTACAGACCCCCTGATCTTTTACAGTTAGAAAATACAAAAATGAAGACATTCAGTAATAACATCCCTTCCCTCCCTTTTTTGGATCACTACTGATGTGTGACCAACAAAGGTTCACTAGTGTCTTTATGTGTACATGGAGATGAAACTGTTCTAGAAGGGACACAAGAAACACAGAGCTGAAGCTTGACACTAAGCTTATTTACTGCTCCTGTATTTGCCTCCTTACCTTTTACACCATCTCTTTCCCTCTCTCCATCCTTTTTTGTAACCGTTATGGCCAAATGAGTTAGGGCTCGAAATTGAATACTGTCTTGATGTATTTCTTCTACAGGACTCGCTAATCAAGAATTTAATTATGGCTGAGAGCATAAAACAGGGTAACAAAATCTCCTCATGTTTAAAACATCTTTTGACTCACTATCTCTCTCTCTCCACCTGCACCTTCTTCTCTGCTCCCTTTTCTTAGTGTGATGCTTCCTGAAAGTTTCGAGGTGAACCGAAGGTAAGACATATGCTAAAATTGTAAAATGGAATACACTGGAAAATCTGCGAGAGGGAGAATGCACTGCATGCATAATCAATGAGATTTAGAAGATTGGAACGCTTGTTGATGTCATTAATAATAATAATAATAATAATAATAATTTTATTTCTTAATTAAAAATTATAGTTATGCTTAAAATGAACATTTTCATTGCCTGGATCCTCAAAAATTAAATCAACAACTGATGTTTATATCAACTGACTAAAAAAGTACAACTTTATGAGCATCTTGTGTTTAATTTTTACCTTCAAGCTTAGCGCAATGGTTTATTTTACAGCTACGACTGTTTTCTCTCTTTTAGCACTTTGCACATGGACTACTTTAAGAATCGTTTTCCGACCTGGCCTCTCTTCACACTGTGCGCTGTTCCTTTCACATCGTTTCCCCTTCCTCCTTTTTCCAGACCCCATCATCTTGTGTCTTTTGGGCCAAGCTTCCACCAGCTATTTGTAACAAGAAGATGTTTGAAAGAGCCATGACCCCCAGGTATGGTTGCTGGGCAATGGAAGCTGGGCGCCAGTTCTGATTGGAAACCTGCAGAGCACGGAAGGCACGGTAAAGGTGAGTAATACTAGCTCCTCTGTGGTCTGGAGGTCAGACATTCTCTCATGGCAATCAGAAAAGCAATAAAGAGAGAGAGAAGTCTCTGCCTGGGGCTGTTCGAGCTCAGTTATACAGCAGAACTGATGGAGCCAGACTGGGATGGGCTTTAAGAGATAATATTCAAAATCTCCACTTCAACTACGTTCTCTACAAAATAGTATCAAATGTGACTTCTTATCTACTGGATGATGTATGCATTATCAGCCTGGTTTCAAAGGAAAGGGTGTAATGGGCGTATTGTAGTTTTCCTCATGTCCAAAGAGCGGAAAATAATCTTAGCACATAAGTAAGGAAATTTGTGTTTGTTCAATTATTTCTTCTTTTTAATAATGTTTGCACCATATTGTTTGAAAGCCTGATTAGTAATAATATATTTTTTTTAAAAGACAGACAAATTGGCCTTTTGTTACACTTAATTTTACACATCGAGGTACCTCTGTAGTGTGGAACACACAGGGGCGTTTCTA